>APFE031159737.1:0-41846 GCA_000404065.3 Pinus taeda
AGAGGCAATGTGACAAGCACCAGTCTTAGCTACACCGGACTTCACAAAAACCTTTATTGTGGAATGTGATGCTTCAGGAAATGGAATTGGTGCTGTTCTAATGCAAGATGAAAGACCCATTGCTTCTGAAAGTCGTCCAATCAAGGGAAAGTTTTTACACAAAGCTATTTATGAGAAGGAAATGTTGGCAATACTCCATGCACTTAAGAAATGGCAACCCTACCTAATGGGAAGACACTTCAAGGTAAAAACAGATCATGATAGCCTTAAATACTTTATAGACAAAGATTATCCTCGAAGAGCAACAAAAGTGGGTCACAAAGATGTTGGGTTATGACTTTGAAATCATCTACAAAAAAGGGAAGCAAAATGTGGTGGCAGATGCACTCTCAAGAAAGGATGAGGACATGGAAGCATTGTTGTGTGCCATTTCTATTATCCAACCAGATTGTATAAACGAAGCAAGGGAGGAATGGAAGAATGATGAAGAAGTGTGGGTACTTATTTGAAAGTTACAACAAGGTTCCAGTACGTCAGATACATTTAGATGGAAAAATGATTATTTATGGTACAAAGATCGCTTATACCTCTGTATGAATTCCAAAATAAAATAAAAGATTCGTATGGAATTGCACACTTCTCCCTTAGGAGGGCACTCAGGATTTTTAAAAACTTACCACAGGGTTAAGAAGGAATTATTCTGGGATGGCCTTAAATTGGATATTCAAAAGTTTGTGGCAGAATGTTTGGTTTGCCATCAAAATAAAGTTGAAACAATTAAGACTCCGGGTCTATGAAAACCTTTATCCATTCCAAGCCAATGTTGGGAGGAGGTTTCAATGGATTTTATCACAGGCTTACCCAAGTTTGAGGGAAAGAGTGTCATCATGGTGTAGTTGACAGACTTACCAAGTATGCACACTTATGTGCATTATCACATCCATTTAAAGCCAATACAATGTCTATTGCATTTATGGAAATAATTCAAAAGCTACATGGAAACCCAAAGATTATTGTAACTCACAGAGATCCCATTTTCACCGGAAATTTTTGGACAAAATTATTTTCTTGTCTTGGTACTCAGTTAGCTCATAGCTCATCTTATCATCCTCAATCTGATGGGCAAACTGAGATAGTAAACAAATGTTTGGAAGGATATCTTCGCTGCTTTGTATCTGATAAACAAACACAATGGGCCAAATGGTTGCCTCTGGCTGAATGGTGGTATAACACTTCCTTCCATACAACAACAAAAATGACCCCATTTATGGCACTTTATGGGTATCAGCCACCATCCATCACATCATATTTAAGAGAAAATTCTAAGGTTCAAGCAGTGGAACATCACATCGAACATCAACAACAAGTCCTCCACCTCTTAAAGGATAACCTCGTGTTGGCACAGAATAGAATGAGAACAGGCAGATCAACATCGCAGTGAAAATAGTTTTGATGTAGGTGATTGGGTATTCTTAAGGCTACAACCATATAAGAAAATGTCCCTCAAGCAAGCTAAGAAGGATAATAAATTATCACCAAAGTATTATGGTCCGTACAAGGTATCGCAAAAGATTGGTACTATGGCATACAAATTAGAGCTTCCTGCAGCTTCTGGATTGCACCCAGTTTTCCATGTTTCATGTTTAAAGAAGGTTATAGGTGACAAGCTCCCAGTTCAAACATAATTGCCAGAAATTGACGAGGAAGGAAAAATTATATTGGAACCGGAAGCAGTCACAGAAATAAGAACTCGATAGCTACGAATTCAATCAATTTCGGAGTATCTTATCAAGTGGAAGAACTTATCCACTGAAGATTACACATGGGAGGATGAGAATTTCATACATAAGCATCCAGAACTACTCAAGCGTTGAGGACAACACTTTTTTGAAGGAGAGGGGCATGTTGGGTCCCTATAATACTATTGATTACCCCATTAATATTATAGTTGCATCCCTTATTAATATTGTTGTGCCCCTATTATCCCGATATTGTTATTACCATGCCCCATAGAATCCTTCTATTGTTAGGTCGGTTGGGTTATATTGTGACTCCTTAGACTCCTATATATAGAAATGAGGTTTTGTCATTTGAATCATCCAAGAATTGCTCATTTATGTAATTTAAAGGAGTTTCCCCCTCGAAGAGGTTGAATTCCAAGGTGTTCATTTGTCTTTTCTATCTTTTCTTGAGCTGGTTTCATAACAGTCAGATATTGGATAGATGAAATATACATTTAATAGTTTCTGCAACTCCTCCTTAAAAATTTATTTTAGATTTGGGTTCATTCTCCGCCAAGGTTGTCTAACTGTTCTTGCATTTTGTTCAATGTATATATGATGTATGCAAGTTTTAGGATCAATCCCTCTCATGTGAGTGTTTTCCCATGAAAAATAAGAAGAATGTTTCTCTAAAATTTTTATCAATTCATTCTTTTGCATTTCTTCCAGGTTTTGAT
The DNA here is from genome assembly GCA_000404065.3 of Pinus taeda. Taxonomy (NCBI): domain Eukaryota; kingdom Viridiplantae; phylum Streptophyta; class Pinopsida; order Pinales; family Pinaceae; genus Pinus; species Pinus taeda. The sequence goes on from APFE031159737.1 coordinate 2,459, forward strand.
TGACATTCAAGGGTTTTTCTAGAAATATTTCTATCGAGGAATTCCCAAATTCTCCCATGGAGAGAAATGATACATGTTTATATGAAATATACTCATTTTGATTACAATCATAATATGAGGAATATTCATTATTTTCGATTAAATTTAAAAGTTGGTCTTCCTCGTTTACTTGTTCAGTAACGAAAATAGGTTGTTTATCTTCTTTGTCTTCTATCCATTCTTTAGTTTTTGTATCTATTGTTGTTCTTGCAGGGGGATTTAATGTAAATTTATTTATAGGAATTCCATCTGAGATAAACATATGACTTGATCTATAGCCAATGAAATCATCAGCTGTAGCCAACCAAAGCCTTCCTTGAATTAATGGATGTCCTCCTAAATTATTCTTAGGTGCTAAGACTATGAAATCAATAGGATATTTCAAGAATACAAGGATACACAAACATCTTCCAACACACCATCCAGTTTAATAACAGAACTATATGCTAACTGCAACAAGATTGGTGTGTATTGAAGATTAGGAAGCCTAAGTGTGTCCATAACATGTTTACTCAATATGTTAATGCTGCTCCTAGATCAGTCAATGTGTTTGGTATTTTAGTTCCATTTATGTGAATTTTTACAATGGGGCTTCCTAGATCTAAATATTTTTGAATTGTCGTCTTCCCCATCATAATGTCTGCAATTTTTCTGACTAACTGAATTCATTTTATATCTTTTCTTCTTCTCTGTGATCTTTGTGTACTTAATTCCTTAATTTTTTTTGCAAAAATTGGTATTTATTTTATGGCTTGTAATAAAGGAAAGTTAATACAAACATTTCTCAATTCATCCATGATATTGTAATCAGGCAAGACAATTTGTTTCTCTACTCTTTCATCGATTTTCAACCTTTCTGGGAAAGGTGGTCTAATTGATATCGAGGGTTCTTCTATGGTAGGAGTATTTATTGGAACTTATTTTGTTTTTTTATTTTCTTTTTGAGGGAGAGAGGTCTCCCCTTCTTTTGATTGGTTTTTGCAATTTTGAATATCAGATCCTGTTTCTTGAATGACAACAGGAGATCTTCTTGGTAATACTCTTCCAGACCTTAATTGGACATTATTTAGGTCTAGTGGAGCTATTACATAAGTTTGAGGATTTTGACCCTCCATGTTCTACACTAGTTGGTGGTATTTTATTATTAGGATTCGAAAGTGGTTGAGTGGGTAGTTGATTTAATTTTTGTGAAAATGGTAAGAAAAGTTGTGGGTTTTGATTTTGAACTAGAATTTTTGCTAATTAATTAGCTTGGGGAATTTGATTAGATGGTGGTAGAAATTTTGGGGGAAGGTAAGATGGCGATTGTTGTTGATATTGAGCATAAGCTGCATAAGGATTTTGCCATCCCTGATTCCAAGGTTTCCACTGTGGCTGAGCCCAAGGCTTGTTACTCAACATTTTTTCACTATCCCTATACTCCCTCTTCCTTTATCCTGGAGGACCTCTATAGTAAACCCCGCATGCTTTTCCTTCATGAAGGAAATCCCATTGTGTCCCTCTTCATGAGCAGATCAATTCCCTTTTGCACCATTTCCCCTTACACTTTTGTTTTGCCCAATTTACAATATTGGCACTAATGACCTTTGTCTCCACCACGATGATGTGCAGAGATTAGAATTATCGGTCAAGCCAACTGGAGTGACTCAGTTGTGTTCTAGTTGTGCCAGTCCTATTTTGGAAATTTTTTTAATTAGGAGTCAAAGCTTGCAGCTCAAGAAGCTTCGTAATGGAAGTTTTGTAAATGGTTTGGCCGGATGGGGTCAAGGATGTGAGTTTGGGCCCCTTTCCCCTATAATGATGGAACCAGCTCAAGGGTAAGACCTTCTCCCATGAGAAGAGGATCCATCTCCCATCCATTTTTCCTATATAAACCTCCCTTCTTCCCAAGCACAAGCTAGTTTTTGGCTGAGTGTTGATGCTATTTTGGTTTAGGAGTTGATCTAAAATGGATCTAGCATAGACTTCTACATCTAAAAATCTTCTAAGTCGAAAAATATTCTTCACAAAGGAAAAAAAGGGTGCTAAATGGCGCAAATGCATGTAAATCTGAGTTTAGATAAAAACAAGGGCTAACGTGGAGGATCATGGAGAAAAACGCTTTTACAAGAAAACCTTAATAAGGAAGTGGACCAATCAACAGTGCAGAATAGGAGCTTGTTATATATATATATATCTATATATATATAATATATATATAGCATCACAATAATATAATGGATAGACAACATTCCTAAAGCACAAGTGACATGCAATTACGATCGCCACTTTATCGCATTAGATAAAAGCCAGTAGAGTGGATTAGAACTTTAGGCCTCAAGTGGTTGCGATATGTAATCGCCACGATATCACATTGCAACATTCCATTGAACATTGAATGGACCCTGGGCCATCTACATATGTGACATGCGACATGGGCGATATGCAATATGCAATTCCGATCAACGATATGTTATCACATCGTAGTATGCCATGGGAGATGGCCATGACTTGTATCCGATGAGAAAAGTGATTACAATATGCAATGGGGATGCGTGGACTTGAAATAATTTATTAATGCAGTTAAATGCCATTTGAGATCTGGCTTGAGTGTTTCGAGTGGATTTCTTTGTATTTCCCATCTATTCCATTAGTTGGGGTTTTGTTCGGGTCTGGTAGTAGGCCATGCGACAGGTGATTTGTGATATGCGAACCCGATAGAGTTATAAGAGGCATTCCATATATTTCGAAACCTGTCAAATGAACATTTTCTATGTATTTTGCATATTTTTTTTAATAAACGAAATATGAAGGAAAGTGTCTGATGCAATGAAACCAGACCGGAAAGGGTTCCAAAATGTAAATAAATATTATTTCAAGTCCACATTAAGCCAATTTTGCGATACTTTCCATGTTTTTATGTATTTCTAAAAATACAAAGGGACAGGCCAATTGCAACATGTGACAATGACTAAGGGTGGACCCGATAGTGTTATGAAGTGGGGTTATGAAAATTTGAAGTCCGTAATAATGTTTCTGCTGATTCCTTTTCCCGTGTTAGTGTATTTTCCTATGTAAGCCGAGAATGCCAAATTTGGGGATTTCAAGTGCCGGTAGCTCCTTCAATTTTGTAATAGGTGGCATCAATCCCTGAGGTTGTTTAGCAATGATTGTTAATGCACAGAGAAGGGATTCGAGTAGACCAAAATAGGAAGACAAAGAGCCTGAGAGGGAAAATGAACCAACAGTGCCGATTTGGCTTAAAAAACCACAAAACAATAGAGACGGGTGGTTGATGGCAGTTGAGATCTTGTTGTTTGTTATTGGGCTTTGTCGCTAAAGGTAAAGCTAAAGTAGGAAGCTAAGATAAAAGAGGCAGTGCGGAAGCCAAATAGGTGGCACAGAAGCCAAAGAGGTAGTGTAGAAGAAAAAGAGTAGCCAAGGGAGTCACTTGGAAGTCGAGTGAAAAGAAAAGAGGGCTGCGAACTGATGGAGGGCAAAAAGAAGCCAGAGATGAAGAGTCAGAGAGCTAGATCCAGAGCCAAAGAGCTAGAGTCAGAGCCTAGGGCAAGAACCAAGAGCCAAAGGGAAGAGCCAGAGCCAAGAGCTAAAGCTTCAAGAACCAGGGAATAACATGGTGTCTGAAACTACTGTTTTTTTGTAAAACAGTAGGAGTTAAGCCAAAGATCTTGTAAAATAGACTTAGACCATAATCCCAGAGATCCTAGTCGAGTTTACTAGAGCTCACGAAGATGTAGCCAAAGAGTTGTGGGTGAACTCCACATTAAATTGTTGTTTCTGTGTTTGTTTTACTACTGCACTATTCACTGTTATATGAAATATATATGTTTAAGTACATTTACATATCAGCACAACAACAAAATTTAAGGCATATAATCAATTAAAACAAATATCAGCATACACCTATATTTTCAAGCATTTCTTAATTTCACATTTTTTAATCATTAAGGCTTGGAAAAATTTAAAGATTTGGAAGCGGGAGAGGTTCTTATAAGTTAGACAAGAAGCCTAAGTGCCCCATATTTAGATCAGAAGTAGACATCAAGCTATTACTAGTTGTAGCTATCTTGTTGTGTGAGGGAGACATGTGATTTGGTTTGGAGTGAAGCCTAAAGGGAAGAGACTTAAAACTATTGTTGATTGAAGCCATCATAGAATGCTAGCAGAAGTGTGTGGGAACTTGGTCTTGTTAGAGGATAACTGCAACATCAAGACAAATGGTTGTAATCACTCTTTGATATAAATATATGCAACTATCAATTGATTTCATACATGTTTTGTAATATTACATATTCAAGACTTAATGTTTCTTGACTTGTTAAGTAGATTGAATTACAATCTGTCTATTATCATGTTTGTTGTTTGTTGTTGTTTACTTGTTTTAGGTGCTTGAAGAAGGAAGCACGAGATAGCTAGAGTGAGCAAGCAAGGACATCATCAAGCAAGATAAGTGGACCAAGAGGTAGGACCTCTTGATTGATTCTAACATAAGGGAATCTTCCAAAGAATATATCTATTATGGCTAGAACCACCATCGGGCTAGAGGAATTCATTTGTGTCCTCACTTATAATTTTACTTCACCACAAATTGGTGACTCCATTGGGGATCCCAATCCTTTTGTTTCTCTTGGATTTCATGATTTCATGAGAAATTTTCTAGTTCCACTCTCTCCTTCTAGTTTTGTGTCTTTTCTCTTACTTACTAGTCTGAGTCTAAAATTCATAGTAGCAGATCTGGTCCCTATTTCATTTTTTTTATTTTTTCCTTAACTCCCTCGATTAGAGCGCTTAATTTTCCGACAGCCATGCTGACCAGTGTGAGTTGGTGAGAAACAGTCGTGTCAACTAGCCTCTAGCACTTGTTTCCAGTTACGTAGTCGCGCTGATGCCTATAAGTGAAGATTAGGGCTTGACCTCGATCTTGGCTAGTGTGTTATGCTTTTGTCGTTTTGACCCTGTAAGCCTTTTGGACCATTTTCTCCTTGATTAGAAAGCTACTTTTGGTTTGGTTTTGTTTGCTTGTCAACTTATCATCTTTCTTCTTGATTGATTGAGTCATTGAGTGGCCAATGACACTAGGGCATCTAGCTAGTCGTCCATTCAGTAGTTTGTGAACTCAGTAAGTCAGGTTGTAGGTGTACTTACTATTTGCATTTTTTTTTTTGATACTTTTAGCACTTTGACCTCTTTTACGCGTGTTTGAAAAGTTTATGTTTTCTTTCCTAAACATTTCTTTTCAGGCATGGACTACATTGTTTGTCTTATAATTGGTAAAGTCGATGTCTCATTAATCTGAATGAGTTTCTCTTTTCATGTATTAATTTTATTGAAGAGCTTATTGTCTCAAAAAAAATTTCGCTAAAAGATTCATATGTGAAAAGTTTGTTTCATTGTTTCATGAAAGAGTATGAAATTATAGCCTGTTGCATCATTATGTTGCAATAACTTGCATCATTAAAAGACTCAATTACATCAGCGTTTGAAAAAGGAAGAGAACTTGTTTACTTTTGAAATGACTAATAGATAAGTGCTTATCAGGAAATTAGGAATTGGAATACATTTTCCATTAGTTTATTTATTGAAAAAGTTAGGTAGTGAAATATCATTTCGTTTCCAGTTGCTTGATTGTTTGCATTTGATTAAGTAGTTTATACCCTATCTACTATAGGAATTTCATCAAATTGAAAGGGTCTTGTCTCATTTTTTTGCATTTAAGGTTTTTTGAGTTGCATCAGTTAGACCTGAAAACTGAAACATAAATCAAGATCAACTTTAAAATGAATTTGATTAACATAAGGCACATTTGACATTAATGATCATATCTAGAAGGTTTAGGCTAGAGATGTGTTCCGACATCTTTAAACCTAGAAGTTGTCATTAGCTTCAGCATTAGACAATGCTAGTATGAATTTGTGCTCCCCATACCATCGAGTATATAATGGGAGACCCCACTAGGTTGCTATCATTTTATCCTTAGGAAGCTGAGTTAGCCACCTTGGAAATGTGATACACTGAACACGGCATTTGGGGAGATTTCCTGCTCGTACTTCTTGGTTCGTCGGGAGGTATTTTGCAGTTCACGGTTGCCTAGTAATCCTATTTACCAAGATCATCTAGAACAGTCATTTGATCTTTTCGACTCATTAAACTTAAAAGATCATTCAAGCACTTGTGCTTTGGAGCTTGTTTCCAATCAAAAGCGATATAGTCATGTTTGTTTCTTTCTTGACTCTTAAAAAATGAAAGAGAACCACTCTTTTATGCGTCTTAATAATTGAGTACCCACGATCCAAAAACACCCTGTTAGTATTTTTTGTGACCAAAACATGAGCTTCCCTTAAAAGAACATTTTAAATCCTTGGAGTTAATTGTTATTTGGACTAAGACAAGGTCATCATGGATGAACCATCTGGTTCACCTAATTCCTCTCCCTCTCCTTTGTCTGAAAGATTCTCTAAGTAGTCGTTTCTTGAGCTACCAGAGTCACTCAGGGACCAAGATATTGGACTCACAATTGTTCTGAGCATTCAACCATTGTCATCTCGTCCTCCGCCTACTTTCGATACTAGTTCATCTGCTGATATTTGCCTGGAATATCTGGACAATCTCGTCAAAACTCCACAGAACTTGTCGACTACTAACAGTAAGCTTGGATTTGTTATCTACCCTTTGAACCCTCTGTTTGACCCTCTTGTGATATCACCGCAGTGTCTTTACAGTCCATATGACTAGCCGAGTGTTCCCTTGGAACTATCCCCTCATACTCATTCGGCCATTCATCGTCATTTCTTTTTAGACATGGAACCCAAAGGTGATGCTCTAGTCCCATCTCTGGATGAGTCTGAATTTTCTACTCCACACACTATCGAGGGGGAAGAATTGTAATTGCAGTTTCATCCTGAGTGTTTCCCTTTTTCAGAAGGTATTCCCGCTAGTTTTCCACCCAACTATGTGTCTTTGGCACAGTTGGTTTTAGGTACACCTAGTGCCTCACCACTTTACCATAATCCTATATGGGCGTTAGGTTCCAAGCCTACTTTAGGTTTGTTCATTACAAGCACAACTTCCTAATAGGATATTACCTCAGTCCCAGTGCAACCCACCCTTCTGAATACTCTTGTATCGTCAATCCCAGTTACCCATTAGGCACAATCGACAGTTTCAAATATTGTCTCTATTAGTTCCTCCATCCTGCTAGTTAGTGGCTAGGTTGTACCACCCCCTAGGGGACAAAACCTGAATGTTCCTATGGCGTTAGGTGCTACTAATGTGAGTGGCTCACAAGATCACATGCTTGGTATAAACCAGACATCTTATGGTATTATTTATAACCCTGATGATACTACTGGATTAAGCAATGTCAAGTACCAATAGGTTCAGAATCCCGTTGGTCCATCTGGATCAAGCAATGTTCAGTATTAGTAACCCTATGGGGCTCAGATCTAATACCAAAATCCTTACGTTCCATATGCTTCTCAAGGAATGGTTAATCAACCTTACACCCTCCAATCTGGGCAGTAAATCTAGCCTGGCTATGGCTATATTTACTTCGGTAATTTCTAGGGCACTATTCAAATACCCTTGTAACAAAAAGGAAAAGCTCTACAATAACAAGGGCATCCTTTGTTATGGCAAGGGAAACCTTTGTTGCAGCAAGGGCTCTCTGTGAAACAACAAGGGAAAATGATCCCACATCAAGGTCAATGACAACAACCACAAGGTTAGCCCTTACAACACTTGAAAAAAACTCTGCAGCAGCCGATGTAATATGCTTCACACATCTCTCAACCCATATCCTTGCATGGCCAAAATCTGTAGCCCCAGGGACAAATTTTTCAACCACAAGGTCAATCCTCCCAATAGAAAAATGAACTAGGGTAGCAGCAACCCTTGTATACATATCAACAAGGTCAACACTTGCAGGGGTAGGTTCAAGGTTAAGCCTTGTAGCAGCAGGATCAACATCCTCATGTCCTAGGTCAACAGGTTCAAAATCCTACCGGCCAAGGTCATCAGGAAAGAAAACCTTATGTCCAATGGCAACAAGTGTATCAACCTTATGCCCAAGGACTGCAGGTCCAAAACCCTCTTGTTCAGGGACAACAAGTTCATCAACCATATCTTCAAGGAAAATAGGTCCCATATTCATATGTACAAGGTAAACGGGTTCAACAACCTTTTAACCTGTACATTGCTTATCAGAAACCTATGGTTGGATAGTTCTAAGGTATTCAATGTCAGAATCCTCCCAATGGTCAAGGTAATCCGCAATGGGGGCAACCTCAGATGCCATATGGCCAAAATCCTCCATTGCGGGGCCAAAATCCTTACTAGTAGGGATGGGCTCCTGCCTATGGGCCCATTTATCGACCTCCCATGCCTTTTAACACCCAATTTCCATTCTTGGCTACACTAGATTTGTCATATGTGTCTCGCCTTATGAATGATTCAATCATTCATTCATCGTACTGGCCTCTGGTGCAGTGCAAGATACCAAGTGATTTCTTAAAGTTCTATGGAAAAGCTAAAGAAGATCCTTAGGCACATGTGATGACATATCACCTCTAGTGCTCGACAAACTCGTACATGGAAAATTCCATTTGTCTCCATCTTTTCCAACGAACCCTCATGGGTGCGGCACCAAAGTGGTACATCGAGATACCTCAAAGTACTTACCTTGACTTTAACTCTTTAGCCATGGCTTTGCTCACGTATTTTCAGCTGTCAGTTTGATATGCAACTGGCACCTATTTGCTCACATCACTTAAGAAAGATACTACAACACACATCTTTGATCACATCCATCAATGGAGGCATAGATGTCACCTGATTAAATTTGTGATTGTTGATTAGTTGCTCACTGAATGGATTACCAAGTCATTCATGGCCGTAATTTCTCACGATATAGTTATGGGTGTATGTGTCACTAAAGAGCAAGCCATCACTCATGCCTAGTATTTGGATCCAGTTTACTCTCACTCTGGCACTTTATATGAGTTACAACCCAATGCTCCACAACCATCATCTAATCCTGTAGCATAGAAGTCACCAGTTGTTCCTCTCATCAATGGAGTTATTAATTCAGTATCCCAAACCCCTGCTAAAACATCTTCCAAATAGAAGGCGGTCTCAAATTCTGTCCCTAATAGTTCATCCCAAAATCCGCCTGGCCCTGGTAAAACCTTAGAGGTCCATGCTACCCAATCTACTACAGCAGAAAAATCCTCGAAAGGAAAGAAGAAAGGCAAAGGCAAAGCTAGAGCCAATGCCCGAAATAGGGTTGTCCCAAGTCATCTGCTAGTGAATCTTCACAACGAAAATCTAATTATCCCTTCCTCCTTTGCGAGGAAGATCACTACACTAAAGATTGTCCTCGATGATCTAAAGTTAGTCACCTGCTCAAAGGGACCCCTATTTTCCTCAATGAGCCATTTCCATCTTAATAGAGCCAAATGATATACCAACCCCAATTTGCTTCCTCCTGATCTCAAGTGTTCAAGATGAGTACACATATTAATTTGGCTACTAGGTTGAAGGACTATCAAACTCCTACTCCGGCAGCAAGGAAAGAAAAGGAAGTTGCACCTTCTTCCTCTATCCCGAGTTCTAGCCCTCTGCATATTCAGCACCGTAACCCTGATTCCGCTATACGCCCACCCTATCGAGGTGTGTTTAGCAAAAATCTTCATATAATCCCAACACCCAAACTGCTCAGCACTACAATATTGTTGAGGTTTTGGCTCCAGCACCATCAGCCATGTCAGCTCTCGAGGTGCTGCAAAGCTGCCCATCATAGTGGAAATATTTACTGTTAGCTATCGGCAGCATCGATCCCATCGATTCCAATTTGATATGTTGTGATCTAAAAAACAACCATGTTCCATGGCTTCCTCATCAGATTTCCTTTCTTATTCAGTCAATCATCAATGAGAATACCATCCACCGAACTATCATCAATGAAGGTTCTTCCACTTGCATCATGTCAACCACATGTTGGAATTCTATTGGTTCTCCTGCACTGAACCAATCTATGAAAACTTTGGAAGCTTTTGATGGGCATGTCACAACCCTTCGGTGTCTTACCTAACCTTTCCATCACCCTGGGAGGCAAGAGAGTGCAAGTCGAAGTAGAAATTGTTGACGCCAATCTCAACTACAATCTTCTACTCGGCTGAAGTTGGACTCATTCGATGCATGCCATGGCCTCCTCTTTATTTCATGTGATTTGTTTTCCCCACCAAGGGAAGATTGTCACTGTCGACCAACTATCTTTCTTTGCATCTTCCTCAGATGACAATGTTCCATACGTCAAGAACACTTGTGCTCCCTATGAGAGTGTAGGGGTAGGTCTCTTAAAAGATTCTTCCATAATAGGAATTTTTCCACTTCGACCTCCTCATGTCACCTTTGTCAACATGATCTTGGTCAAGTTTGATACTTGGCTCATACTTGCACTAGATCTTGTTGATAACTGGGATGAGGTTATGCCACTCAGTCCCGCTGAATTCAATTACATGGAAATTTTCTTGGCTTCGAACTCTGCATCCTCTGATTCTCATATGTTGAAGACCTGTTTCAATACATACTCTCAATCGCTGTGGATTGGCACTTTGGAATCGCCTAATCCCTTAGCCGAGACCTTCCTTGCTGATGAAGGTATCATGGAAATCATGTCTTTCAAGGAACCTCCTTGGATAGATACTCATCATCGCTCGTCGTTCCTGCCTCACCTGACGGTCATGTCTATGTGTTACGAGAAGTTTTCTTCTCTGATGCTTATTGATGTGTCGTTTTATCCTAACATGATCAAGGTCCTTCAACTGAGGGCAGCTTTATCCCTTCATGCATTCAATATTTTTCACCCTGCTCGAGTTTTTGCTAATTACCCATTATTGCAATGGGGCTGCCATCTGACTTGTAACCCTACCTTTCTCAGGGGCATGGGGGAAAGCCTTATATGAGTTTTTCTCCATTATTTGGCTAAGTCGATGCTTACTCATCATGACAACAGTAAAACTCTGGTGTCCTTCTGTGATTAATGATTACCTGAGTCCCAGCGTGGACTACCACCTTAGGAAGTACTATGCTTAGGTCATCTTGCATAGTCACTTGTGTACATTAGTTTGTGATTCATTTTTGTACAACATGGTTTTATGTGATATTTTTTAAGTAGCTTTCCTGGTTACTATGATTTTCTTTCTTTACAGATGTTTGTGACTCCCCATATTGGTTTCATTGATGGTGCTTCCCATAGTACCTAGAACCTCCCATCTACAGCATGGGCTATTTATGACCGTAAAGGTGAGTTGATTGAACTTCCAGGTATCTGTCTAGGTTTCACAACCATCAACATTGTTGAATAGAATGGGGTCATCAAATTGTTGTCAGAAGCCATCACTCTAGGAATCAAAGAACTAGTTGTCAACCTCGATTCACATCTTCTCATCCTCCAACTCAGCAAGAAATATTCTATTAGAAACCCTCAAATATTGAGAATATATCTTTATATTCATCTATTGGAAAGGAATTTTAATTACATAAAAAATCATCATATTCCTAGACACATGAATACATTGACAGATGCATTAGCTAATCATGTGTTGGATAGACAGTTACGAAACATATAAAAAATAAAGCAAACCATTTGTACCATAGTAGATAGGAAAATAAAACAAATATATATATATGGTGGTAATGTTTGATACATCAGAACACCAAAAAATAATATGTGTGTCTAAAATAACATCGATGGCTTACAGGCCTCAAAAAATATGCAAGTGCTAGACCTAGGAAATAATTAGCATGGTGATCATGGTAGCATGATACAACTCATACAACACGAGTCAGTAATTGTTGGATCCACCCTGACACTCCCACCATGTGTCTTTGGTACCGATGAGGAATGTCTCCTACCTAAGCATACTCCGAATACCACGATTCAACCCCTCAAGGTTCCTCACGATCTCCTCCTCATTGTCACTCCCTTCCTGATAAGGGGCAACAACATTGAAAGGGTGAGGGATGCGCCTAGCTATTGGGGACATCCGAGTAGGCCTCTCTAGTCAAACGTCTCCATTAACAAGAGAAATGTTATAAGCACATACATACCAAAAACAATTAAAAATTACCAAAATTAAAAAAATTGGTTTTTTACCTTTATCATCGAAGTCCTCTCCATCTGGTAAGGGCATATCTGGATCTCCATGGAAATCAGTACTACTATTCATTGATTGACCTCCTGGATCTCCAGCAAACTGCTACGGAACAATTAGGGCAAAAGTGAGTAAAAAGTCTTCACATCAAAGGTAAAATGGTAAATGGTAAAAATATATTTACCTTTTTCCCCTTTTATTCATTTTTTCATGAAAATATAAATTTTTTGTAAATATTTTGGCCTATTTTTCCTGAAGGACTTGATAATACACTTTACCTTACTTGTGCAGTGACAGGTGATGAATGTTTGACAATGATGATGAGTCACATTTCAACTCTTTTTTAAACTTGTTAAAATCATATGAAAAGATTGCCGAGAATTTTTTCCCTTTTTAACTCATTAAAGAGAATAAAAAAGGGGGGTCTACTTTTAGCTCTTTTCTGACCCTTTAAAAGTGAAAACGTGGCAAGGCCCCTGTCATTTCGAACTCATTAATGGATGTGAAACATCAGGTGCCTAGTATAAGTTTACCCCTTTTTTGGGCTAGGAGGCACTATATGAAATACGTACTCCTTGATTGAAATGGTCAAGCGGTTCTCTCAAGTATTTTTTTTCTACCTTTTCGGGCTTGAGAGACACAAACGTACAAAAAGGGACAATGTGGAGTTTTCTTTTATGTGTCTTTTTCAAACTCTCCAAACGTGAAAAAGATATCGAGTTACACCTTTGTTGGAACCATTAAAATATTAAACAACATCAGATTCGTCACCATGAAGAACATGAGCTTCTCCTTCCTAGGGCTCATTAAACTTACTATGTCGAATTCCTCCAAACAATGAACTTACAGAGCCAACATATGCTATCCCCTTCAAGCTCTCGATTAAAAAATAATTAGGGTACCTGCCAGAAATGGTGGGAGAAAATTTTCAAATCTATCAGTTGTGTTGACAACTCACGCTTGAACATGAAACTCTTTGCTTCATCTTGGGTTGGGACATCCTCCTTTGTATCATTGAACTTCCTACATTTGGGCCATTTATTTTTTCCTTCCATTTGATCTTTGCCACATCATCATGACCACCAATCCTATGGATCCAAAATCTCCCAAAATTCGAGTTGTCTTACAGATATGTTCAAGAGTTGTCCTTCTGTAGTTAGACTTACCTCTAATTCTTTATATCATCCAAAATCATTTTACATCCTGTTGTCTCACATTGATGATGTGGGATTCATTATGTCCCTCCTTCAACATGGTCACTTTCTGTCGACTTCAACTCATTATCTAGGTAGTTGACCGAGAGAATCCCTTTCGGTACCTTAGAGCTTGCAAGCCCTAATGGAAAGTTTTTCACACTCGACGACAAGTTCACATCATTAGGTTTCGATCGAGTGATTTCATGGGTGTTCAACTTTAGTTCCTCTATTCACATTTTGTGGATTGTGCTAATAGTACCTTGAGGACCATTGTCATTATTGGTGGTTTCTCTCACACTTGTTAATGATGTACATCATTGATTGGTAATCAAGCAACTTTCTAGCATGTTCGACATCAACACATCTATTCACATGTTAGAATCTATAATTTGATCAGGTTGTGTTGGAGCACAATACCCTTGATTCATTTCAAAAAAGTCCAGGTTGTGAAGTGGTGTGACATGGTTATGATGATATGCATGTCTCTATTAGATGGTTGGCTGCAACTAGACCATGAGTTATAATATGTGATCATTCTCATTATTGGATGGCTACGACCATGCCATGGTTTCATTAAGATCCTCTTTGACAGATGGCTGCACCCATGCTTGGATCCATTTACATGATCATCCTCGGGATAGCTGCATCCATTCCATGATTCATGTATTATTTGACATAGATCTCAGTGTATGTATATGTATGTGTACTTTCTTGTAAGTTTTCTGACGACAAACTTGTTTCTCGCGCTGATTTATAAAGCATTTCATCCTTCACTCCAGCTCCATCTTCATGCTTTAGAGGGCATCTATTACACATAATTTTGTCACTGTCCCTATACTCCCTGTTCCTTGATCTTGGAGGACCTCTATAGTAAACCCTGCATGCTTTCCCTTCATGAAGAAACTCTCATTGTGTCCCACTTCATGAGTATATCAATTCCCTTTTCCACCATTTCCCCTGAAACTTCTGTTTTTCCTTGTTTACAAGACTGGAGCTAATGACCTTTGTCTCCCCTGTGGTACACCAACCGTAGTGACTAATTTGTGTTCCACTTGCATCGATCATGTTTTGGAAAGTTTTTTAATTAGGAGACAAAGCTTCTAGCTCTAGAAGCTTTGTAATGGAATTCTAGTAAATGGTTTGGCTGGATGGGGTTGAGGATGTTAGTTTGGGCTCCTTTCCCCTATAGTGATTAAACCATCTTAAGGGATAAGACCTTCTCCCATGAGAAGAGGATCGATGTCCCATCCATTTTTCCTATATAAACCTGCCTTCTTCCCAAGCACAAGCTAGTTTTTGGTTGAGTGTTGATGCTATTTTGGTTTAGGAGTAGACAACAAGCTATTATTAGTTATATCTATCTATTTGTGTGAGGGAGAAGCGTGATTGGTTTGGAGTGAGGCCTAAAGGGAAGAGCCTTCAAACTTTTGTTGATTGAGACCATTATGGAATGCTAGTAGAAGTGTGTGGGAACCTAGTCTGGTTAGAGGAGAACTGCGACGTCAAGGCAAATGGTTGTAATTTCTCTTTGATATTAATATATGGAAGTATCAATTGATTTCCTACATGTTTTGTAATAATACGTATTCATGGCTTAATGTTTCTTGACTTGCTAACTAGGTTGAACTGTGATTTGTCTATTATCATGCTTGTTGTATGTCGTTCTTTACTTGTTTCAGGTGTTACAAGAAGGAAGCGAGAGATAGCTATAGTGAGCAAGCAAGGACATCACCAAGAAGGATAAGCATACAAAGACGTAGGCCTTCTTGATTGATTCTAACATAAGGAAATGTTCCATAAAATCTATCTGTTGTTGCTAGACCCATCATCAGGCTAGAGGAATTTGTTCATGTCCACATTTATAATTTACTTTAGCACAAGGCTGCCAGACTGAATTCCAGTTATTTTGCCAAGGCTGGGTGAATTGTTGTGGTATAAATCCTTGTGATTGATTTGGTTGGGGATTCTTCCATTTTCTTTTGGATATAAAGTAGAGAGGGTGTCTTGTTTATGATATTCCTTCATCATTAAATGCAGCATTAAGACCTAGTAAGGATAGACATTCCTTCATATCATGATTTTCTACACATATGTCACATGTTTCCATCGCTTTTGAGTCTAATGTACACTCTCTTAGGGCATGTTTCTTCAGATATCTGGGACGTTTTAGGTTCCTATACCAAGAGGAGTCATAATTTTTGAATGGCTGAGATTAAACCTATAATATATACATACCTTTTCTTTTTGCAAATGTTTTCCATATTAAAAAAAAAAAAAAAATTAAAAATGTAAAGAGGGTATGTCTGAAAAGAAAAATCAAAGGACAAAAAGAATAAAAAGGTCAAAAAAGATGAAAATATGAACCCCAAGAAAAGAAAAGACAGTGAAAGTGTGCTAGTGAAAATGCCACTACTATTTACCTTTTTATGCAGAATAAATGATTGTGTGTAGTTTGTGACTTATGGCACAATCCATGATGGTCCAAATGTTTAAACATGGCTATTCAATGTTCCAATTTCATGTTTATAGATAGATAATAAAACATTTTACCAAACAGTGTAATCTTGGCAGATATGTAGATTAGGTAGAATAAATAAAAAGGAGTTCAACTATTTAATCCGAGCCCTCAAATCTAATAAGGTTAGGTTTAGTTAGATTTCCATTGCAAAGAAAATAAAATGTTTGAGAAGGGTTTTATAGCTCAAATGCACCCTAATAAAGAGAAGTAAAAATGGTAGGATTAGTAGATGGATAAGTAGAAGAAAGGTTGTAGAATTGTGATGATTGTTAGACAAAAGCATATTTATCACCCTCATCATGAAAGCTCTAAGTATGAATGAGAAATTGGACTGGGATAAACTTCACAAAGCCAAATTGATTAATTTCCCCTCACTCATTTCACCCTTTACTTAACTAATTTCCCACAATAAGGTTGAAGTACGCAAAATCTTAAGTCAAAGGGGCTCAAAGCATTTCTTTGACTTCTAAAGGGACCAGACACTCGGCCCAATGACTTATATATCTTAAGTACTAAAATCCCTTCATAAAAATTAACCCCCTTCAATTCATTCATTCTCCCCTAATAAATCCCTTTTCCTAAGGTTAAAACACCATTTTCCTAAGCAAAAGCAATCACCCCCATGACTACCCCTTTTATGAAAAACCCACAAAACACAGTTAGCCTAAGTTATAATGTTCCTATGCAAAAAGTCAAGGAATTGGAAAGACACATTATTCTTAGCACACTTCATTTATCTCCCGCAATTTTCATATTAACTTGAAACATTATTTATATGTTAATTCCCGAAAAATAAACCATTTCCTCTATATATTTTATTAAACCCCTTTAATATTAATATCCCTACCTCGAATTTTTATAAAGTTTAAAATATCCAAATCCCGAGAAATGACAAAATTAATTAATTTGTGATTAATTAAAGTCAAACCATTTGCCAATCATATCCCACCCAACAATTTAATCCTTGCCTTAACCCCTCACTAAGCTAAAACTGCCACGATTGATTGCCCGCTTGGTCCCTCCATTACCTTTCATGCAATTCCCATGCATAACCACCACGCAAACTCCCCCTCGCCATCCGATGGCCCAAGATCATTTTGGAAGGGCCCAAAACCTTAATGGTACCTGTCCAAAATGGGTTGATTTCCACTGGGCCCCCGAAGCGATGTGGCACTCGATGAGTGGAATTGAGCGACCTTCCCCCGATACCGCCAAATTCCCAAAGGTTGCGCAAAGCAAACCACTTACCACCAGCTTGCTACCCAGCGAATCTATCACTGTTCATTCCACTACACGACAAATGATCACTGTACACCCATACTCGCCAAATTGACTTTTTGCGCATAAATCGAAAAAAGTCCCAAATCATTGTTTTTATTGATTTTAACTATAATTTTCCATGCACGTGCCTCTGAATGTTGAAAGCTGTCAACCCACGTACACTTGCACTCTGAAGACATCAAAGGCTCCCAGATTTCCTTCCAGCCTAATTGAAACCTTTTCAATTATTCAGAATCGCCAGTTAACTGGTTCACACCTTGTTTTCTTCAATTCTGGGTATCTAAGCCAGAATCCATTGAAAGCCCTGTTAAATTTCTGAACCAGTCTCTAAGTTTTCTTAATCGAAATTAAAGGGAACTTTAATAACAAAAAAACCACCTGGAATTGAACCCCCATTACCTCAAAGACTAAGAATTTACTTTCCCCCATTCTTAAATCCACAAGAACTAAGAATAGTTACCCCAATTTCCATGGATTTCAAGCCAATTACTACTCCTTACCTGCACCTGGACCACCTTCCCCTCACTGATAAAGATTTCCAAATCAAGGACACCTTTGTCCTTGAAACCCCTATCAAGATGTACTATAGATACAAAGACCAATACCTCAACCATTCCAATAAAATAGGTCTTTCGGAGTCTAATTTTCCCAAATACCAATTCCCTAAGTGAACATCTTTCTAGAGATTATCCATTATTTCCATGCAAACTATATTCTCAATTAAAGAGTAGTGATGTCCCTTGACCACACTATACTTTTCACCATCACTGTTGAGTCAATCAATGAAATGTTGCAACTCCAACCAGGGTAGAACTTAACCCTTATTTCAATTGGAGACCCACTAGACAAATTTCCCAAACTTACCACTGCCAAACTTGCTGAAATGCTCCAGACCTTCATCAGGGAGGAAAAGCATATCCCAACAAATCCTCCCCCATATGTGGCTACCATATTTTCCCCATTTGGTTAGAATATAGTAGCAATGATTTCTTTTGTTTTAGGATATACCACCAATGAGTACATAGATGAAATAATTTTAGCCTTCATGTCCATTTTTTCTCCTGGACAACCCCTTGATGTTATATATGATTATGTCAAATACATAGCTGATAGGATGCATGAACAATTTCTGAGAATGAGTAATGAAATATTATTTAAGTATTCTTCAGTTTTGTACCACCTTTTCTTATATTACCAAGCTAGCAAGTTCCCTTTCACTCTCCAAAATCTTGACACTAAAGGTCATCCCAGGTCAGTAATTTTTTGGACTCCTTTGATACATAAGTATGATTCCCCATAACCATACACATACTTTGTAGATATCTTTTTACATCTAGTAGTGACCATGCTGTTAGGAAGTCCTCCTCCAAGAATCAATTCAGATATCCAAAGGATCCTTCAATTGTTAAAACAATACAAAGTGGGAGATTGGTACTTGTACCAAAATCATAGAGAAATTAGGATTAAGGTTGTGAGTTGGCCCAATATAAACTACCCAGATACCTCCCAATGAGGTTATTTTCTCTAGAGTACTACATGTAGATAATCAACTCAGATGAGATGCATTTTGTTAAGGCCAAAAACAAGGCCCAACTTAGAATCAAAGATCAACTAGGCCCCTTTGTATGTAATAGCAGAGAAGCTGGGAAAGAACTAGAGGAAATACTTTAGAAACATAAACTAAAACAAAGCTTCATGTGGATATATGACCCCTGTGACTTCATCTGCAATAGGAGACAGAAAATCTGGATGGCTCCCTACATTCACCACCGAATCCCTAAGATACAAAAATATGCAAACCAATTGGAATGGGTGAAGAAAACTTTAGTGGACAAGAATAGCACTCAGGTAGTATTTGAAAATTATCTAATTGATTTGGAGAAAACACTTGATGAAGGTTCTTTCCTGTAGGTGCCAGGAGAATCTCAAGTCTAAAGACAGTCCTAAATCTAAGAAGAATCTCAAGCCTAGGGAGAATCATAGGCACAAACTAAAGCACAGGGCTAGGGAGAATCACAGGTACAAAATGAATTTCATATAGAAGAAGAGTGCCAGGTGCAAGAAGAGTCAAAGCAATCAGACCTATTAGAGGAATTAAATCAAACAGGTATACAATAGCCCACTATGAGTACTCCCCCTAGCTTGCAAACTCCTCTAAATGAGGATAAAAACCTCAAAAGGAGTAGGGAAGAGGCCACTACATCAGGAAAGTCAACCACACAAACATATGCAGTGACAAGCCTAGTTAAAAGGCAGAGGTTAAATCCTATTTCAAAACAATAGTTCACAAAAGAAACTGTTGGGGCCACCAGTAATGAAAGAGAAAGAAGAAGGCCTGCCACTACCTCTAGGGGCACACTAGAACCTTCCACATCAAACACTCAGATGTTGGAAAGGAAAAATAATGTTGAAGTGTCCTCCTTTAGGATGCCAGCTGATAGAGATTAAGACATTAAATAAAGGTGCAAGGATATAAAGGCCATGAATGAGAGGCTAAAAACCCAGACTTATGCACAGTACCTAAAAATGGCACCTACAAACTAGCCAAGGCTTATGTCAGTCGATGATGTGAAAGATGGAAAAATATAGATGACATTTATGAAGCCCACTATTCAACAACCAATGATATCAACGGACTTCAAAAGGGTAGATTTCATAGTATTGGCAAAGGGCATACATCCTATTGACCAGATTGAGCTGTACAAACAAACAGGGCAAATGATTTCCTCCACCTTGATAGGGAAATCTATCGCAGCTCATCAATTGCAAAATTCCCTAAATAACATATCAGCTCAGTTCCAATTAGAGAAGGCCTCTTCACAGGAAAAAGACACCAGAGTAAAATCCTTAGAGGACTTAATCATAGTGTTGGGACATGATCCCAAAGATGTGAAGGCCAATGAAAGATTGATCAAGAAGAAAAATGATGACATAGGTGCTTTGAAGAAGCAACTTAATATTCCACCACTGCATCACCCACGGATAACAGAAGTCCTAGAGACCCAAAAAGGACAAGAAGAGCTTATGGACTTGGTCCTAAAGCTAAATGACAAGTTGAAAGAAACAGAGAAATAATTGGACAGATTGATTCAGTCCAAACAAAGTGAACTAGCCACCACTTCTACAACTGCCATTCCCACAGTAACAGCTGCATTTCCCTCAACACTGGCAGCATCCTTGGCACCAATAGCTTTAGCTACCACAACGCTGCCAGTCACAACTGGGTCTACCACAGTAGGTACCTCAACAAAAAAGACAACATAGTTAGTGAAAGTGATGGAGGAAATGTCCATCCAGGAAACAAGACATAAAAGGCTTAAGGAAAAAGTGACATGCCTAGAAACTGACTATAAGCTTGCCTAGATTTCGCAAAGAGAAGAAACACAAAAATCCCTAAGGATGGGTGAGAAGATTAAGGTCCTACAAAAAGATTTAACTCTACAAAATCCACTAGGATAGACCGAGGAGATGATCTGGGCCAATATCATTTACTCTGTTAATGATATTTGGCCATCAATTCAAGTAATATTTGAGAAAACAGAACTGGTGAAAGTGACCATCGAAGCAATTCAAAAGGTAAAGGTGGACATAGGAAACTAGCCTAAGGATGCTAATTGACTCATCCACTTCTTGAACAGCAAGAACAGGCATGAACTAAATGAGCTTGGTGTGGAGGATAGAGCTGAAGCCATCATAGAAGTCAAAAAGGTTTTTTCTAAAATAAACCTTATGCTTAACCTGGAGGAAAAATGCCATAACATGTAGGTGGGCATTAACATATTCATGGAAAAGTTTCAACTTTTGAGGGATAAAGGCCTTCCAAGTCCTATGGTCATCCATGATAGGCTAATGACCCAATTGGATTATGTTGACAGATTAAGGAAGTTTACCAAGGAACAAGCAAGCACTTTGGGTATCAAAGCCTTACCAATAGGGAAAGTATTGTGTGATACTTTAGGAAATCTGTTTTTCCTAGAGCATGAGGTGAAACATCTATTTGTCACCAAGCCTAACTTTTCCAAATACACTGAGGCAGACGATATCTATAGAATAATATTCAAATTAAAGTTAGTTGAGGATGGATGGTGGGAAAAAATGATAGATCTACTATAAGATACCATAGTGGACCTGAATGGCAGCCAAATGAAACAGGTGAATAGGGTCAAAGCATAGCAGGTTAAAGAGTATGAGTAAAAGACTAAAGACAAAGATGATTACAGCGTACAAATATTAGATAGCTTAAAAGTGCTCCAATTCTACTGCCACAACCAACACTACCACAATAACAGGGGCAACATGATGTAGTTTTCCATCTGTCTCTATCTTCATGCTTGAAGATATTTTTATTTCCTTAAATAAATCTCAAACTGTTATGAGATATTTTGTAATATTTTTTGTATAAATAATTACCATTTCAAAGTATTTAGTGTGGATTCAGAGACATTTCTGTAGACCTTTATCTTAAAATCAAAGTGTTATTCTATCAAAACTAGATTGGCTTGCTGGATCATGGAATAAAGTTCATACATTTTACATGATTCTTATGTAAAGAGAAAATCAAATAAGTATTTCTCTCATGTGTATTATTGTTTTTCCATATGTTTATTAGTAATCATGTGTGTTTCTATGAAATCTGAATGGTAAACTAGGAATGATATTTCAGAAGTTTCTTTAATGCACTCTGTCTTGATTGTTTACCTTCTCAATGTTTTTTGCTAAAATATCTTAGTTAGGGAATTCTTAATTTCTCCATTACTTCCGTAGTTTCTCCCCATTGTCTATAACAAAGGATTCTTAATTTCCCTTTGTTCATGATCTCCTGTTTTCTTTCATTCTGATCCTGGTCTAAGGATTCTTCATTGCTCTTTTACCCTGGTTAGAACCAACTCATCCATCAGACCCGAAGATTTGCCTTTTGTTTTGATAGCCTACCCTATAAACAATCCCATTAATGATCTGTTCCAGTAAAGCTATCCTTTGATTCACTCCATAGCCTAATGGCTTGAAGACCTAGCTCTATCCATCTGCTCCAAGAATTCCACCATCCAACTTTCAATCAAAATTAAAATCCTCATGGACACTAAGAACTAGCCTAAAATCTAATAGAAACAAAGTTAAATTATAAATAGAGAGCCCTCTCTGGACTTAGGTTGGCTAGAACCCAAGTCTAAAAGATTTGGTTTGTGGTTACCTCAGATTATTTGTTCTTTTCATAACTTCTAGGGAAAACTTCTAAGTGATAACATAGTGGTGACCATAGTGGGGATTCAAATCCTCAGTCTTAATAAACCTTTGAGAAATTTCAAATCTTTGTTTCAAGCCTCTAGAAGGGTTTATTAGAATTTATTTACAAAAATTTCATAAAAAGAAAGTAATTAGAAAAATTCAAAATCTGGCTTCAAAGAGAACTCACTATACTAGGGCCAACCAAGACCCAAATCCTCCCCAAGTATTTGATAATCCTAATCTGACTTCAAGAATGTATAGAAGACAAGAAAGTCCAGCCAGTCCTACACCTTCAATTAATGTAGATTCATGCCGTGATGAGTGGTTGTTTTTAGAAGACCTCCCCTTTGACAAGTCATTTGACCTTTCCCTATTCAGAACCAGGTCTGAAAGTGCACTTGATGACATAATTCTAGATCCAGAATTTACAACTGAACTTGAAGTCCAAAGGGAAAACTTGTCAATTCATTAGTATATTCTAAATTCACCTTAGTGATCCCTCACTACTCTGAAAATCCATAAGCTTTTTGAAACAGTTTCAAATCCCTTTAGTTCACCATTATTCCCTTCCATCTCTAAAGTTCATTTCTCACCTCCATTTATACCTTCACTTCCCAACCAACCTACCATTACTCATCAGTCACCCATTACTCCCAGTTCCCCATCACCCGTTGTATCATCTTTTGGTACCCAAACTCAACTTCTTAGTCCTCCGCAACTTAGAGCTGTGGAAAATAGATATGCTCCTCTTGTCTTTCTTGTCCCACGTGGTTCCATGCCACAAGGTTACCATAATAAAATTGTCTAATTTGATGGCACAGGAACTTACATAGCACAACAACATATAGATAAAATAACAGATTTCTTTGAATTACATGAAATTGATATTGGAGATGTCCAAATGAGATTATTTTCTTAGACTCTTGCTGGTGATGTAAGAACATGGTTTAGATCTTTATCTGCTAATATCATAGACACTTTAGAAGTATTTTATCAACAATTTTTAAATAGATGGGAAAAGAAAAAGAACCCTTTGTAGATATTTTCAGAATATGAAAATATCAAGAGAGGACCAAATGAAATAGTCCAGGATTACTAGTCAATCTTAGAGCCCCACCTGACTTAGCTCTAATAAAGTTTCTTGATGGGTTTCATACTGATATGGCCTTCCAACTTAGAGAGAGAAATCCTCCAACTTTAGAAGACATGCAGAGTGCAGCAGTCAGTGTAGAAGCAAATTTGCTAGGAAAAATGAGCTAGGGTTAGGAATGAAAGCGGAGGACCGCTAAAATATGAAGCCTCATGCCCTGACCTTAAAATAGATGCCCTACCCAAGGGAATGGAAAAATTGATGGATAGGATAGAGAATATTGAAAGGAAGCCTCACTAGGATAATCAATAGACACTTCGAGTGAGAAATCCAAACTTTAGAAAGAATCAAAATCAAAACACTAGAAAAAATGGACCTCATCAGAATATTAGGCCTCCTTTTAAAGAAAACTATGCTGAAACTTCCCATTCAGAAGACCTCGAACAAGACACACAAATTAACCTAATGGGATTAGATGAGGAGGAAACTGTCTTTTTGACTCAAGGTGACTAGGAACTACACATTCTTTAGCAAATGTAGACCCAATTAGGAGATCATTCGATTGTAAGCAAGGGTATGATTATGCTATCTTCAAAGTGCACAAATAGTACAACTTGAGGAGTAAAAGGATAATTGATATTCCTGACCAAAACAAGAAAGAAGTACCAAATCAACCTAAGAAAATCAAAGCAATTTGAGTTACAAAAACTCTCCAAATCCTCTCTAGACCAAATCAGAACCCTTCTGGTCCCACCACTGTAGATATAACCAATAACCAACCCACTAATGATCAACCATCCACTTCAACCCCCTCCAAGGAGACAATGGAGGAATATCCAAACATCATATTAGTAAACCACAGTAAAAGACTTCAAATGTAGAAAAAGAAGACCAACCTACTCCAAATCCTGCCATGAAAATTCCAAATCTTCAAACAAAGAAAGCCCCTTTGCCTTTCAATTTGGGAGCAGAGGTGGCTAAGCTAAAAATTTCAGTGCCCTTAACAAAGTTGATTAAAAATGAAACTTACAAGTCTCAAATAAGGAAATCCTTAAACTTTGTTGAGAATGAATACTTTCTTAGCTTATTTGATGATCGACCTGAGCTTATATTTGGTCTTGATGTTAATGGAAAACCATTAGAAGGAGGGATACCACCCTTTTATATTAGCCTTAACATTCATGATAATATCTTACACAATGCAGTGTTAGATTATAGGGTTTCACATAATTTAATGCCTACATCTGTTATGGAAAAATTGAACTTAGACATCATTAGGCCTTACAAGGACATTTTCTCAATTGATTCAAGTCATTTAAGGTGCCTAGGCTTGATCAAAGATTTGTGCGTTTCCCTAGTACAATATCTTGCTAAGACAATTCTCATGGACATAGTTGTCGTTGATATACCACCTAAATATGGCATGCTATTGTCTAGATCATCGGGGGCTAAACTCCAAGGATTTTGCATCTTGACATGTCATATGCCACAATTTCAGTCTTTGGACATCCTAAAAAATTCTATAGAGAAACCCTAATGGAATATGTAGTGAGTATCTAGGTCCGGGATCAAAACATTCCTATCTATTCTATCTATTCTGACATCGATTATTTTATTATGTACAATGCTGAAAAAACACAAGAAATTTCTTCATGCAATGTTATTTTAGAACCAAAAGAAATTGCAGTTACAGTTCAAAATGAAATTGTCCAAACTCAAGAGCTTTTAGATAAAAAGGATGATCAAGATACCTTAATCAAAGAAGCTTTTGTTCCCCCAGAAAGTAAGAATAATGAACATGAAATATTATGGCATCTTGAATTTGATGGATTAGTGAACAAGTTAGGAGCAGGAGCAGGAGTGTGGATTTACAATTTAGAGAATGATTACTCAGAGGGCCATGCCTACAGATAGAATTTAAAATGCACCAACAACATGTTTGAGTATGAAGCACTTCTTTTAGGTTTCAAATTGGTTAAAAAGTTAGGAGCTATAAGAGTTTCTATTATGGGATATTCTGAGTTGGTTACCAAATAAACTAATGTTGTATATATAACTAAAGACCCTAGATTAAGTTTTTATAGAGGAAAATTTGTAGAAATATTTAACAATTTTCTAGAAACTAAGCTTGTAGTCATTCCAAGGAAACATAATATGTAGGATCATAGTTTAGCAATGTTTGCCAGCACCTGTAAGTTACCATTTCAACCTAATCCTCAGTACATTACTAAAGTTAGGCACAGACCTGCTATCCCAGACAACTTGAAAAACTAGAAAGTATTTGCTAATGACCAAAAACTCAATAATTTTTTGACTTTAGAGGAAGAATTTGTCTAGTAATATAGATACTTACGTAACATTAGATATTGATTTTACAAATAAAATAGAAATTAACAAATTAGAAGATGAAGAGACAAATAGATTACATCCCTCAAAGTTTACAAAATTAGATATTGAAAACCTAAAGCAAGTTGAAATTGAAGAGATAGTTAATGAACATTTTGAAATCATTAATCTCAAAGACAACGTTTTCCCCAAAGGATTAAACCCCTTTGGAAGACTTGTTTGATTCAAATGATGTCCCTAGAAAGCCAAAGATAGAACCCCTAAAATCTGATATAGAAGAGTGCAACATAGGGACTGAGGAAAATCCAAAAGTGATAAAACTTTCAAAGTCTTTACCTCCTACTAAAAAAGTGAATTACATAGAACTGCTAAAGGAATTCCAAGATGTCTTTGCTTGGAGTTATGAAGACCTCAAGTCCTATGACACCAGTGTAATACAACACACCATCCCCATAAAATAAAATAAAAAACCTTTTAGATAGAAGCTTAGGAGGATTAATCCTATTCTATTGCCTTCTATTGAAAAGGAATCAGAAGAATGTATGAAACTAAGATAATAGCACCAATTATATTCTCTGATTGGGTTTCAAATGTGGTGCCCACAAGCAAAAGGACTAGTGAGATTAGAGTGTGTGTTGATCTTAGGAATCTCAATAAAGTTTCACTCAAAGACAATTACCCTCTCCCTAAAATGGAGCATATATTACAAAGGGTAGTAAGGTCAACCAAGATCTCATTATTGGATGGGTTTTCTGGTTACAATCAGATTTTAGTTCACCCAAATGACCAGACAAAAACTGCCTTCACTACTCCTTTGGGGACATTCATGTATGTGAAAATTCCTTTCAGATTAAAGAATGCAGGGGCCACCTTTCAAAGAGCTGTGGACATAGATTTTCCTAAGGAAATCCATGACTTCCTAGTAATATACTTAGATGGTATCACTGTATTCTCAAAATCTAGTAAACAACACTTAGATAATCTAAGGCAAGTTTTCATCAAATGTAGGAAGTATAGAATTTACTTGAATCCTAAAAAATATTTATTTGGGTTAGAAGAGGGTAAATTGTAAGGCCACATAATCTCTAAAGATGGTATCTGAATAGACCCTGCAAGAATCAAAGCCATCTTACAGACACAACATCCTAGGAGCATCAGAGAATTACAGGCCTTTTTAGGAAAAATAACTTTCTTAGTAGATTTATTTCTAATTTAGTAGAATTAATTAGATCATTGAATAACATGTTGAAGAAAGATTCGGCCATAAAATGGACAATTGAGACCAAGAAGTCCTTTAAAGATATTAAACTAGCCTTAAAAAAAGCACCAGTTTTGATCAGTCCAAAGTTTGATAAGGATTTCATTATATTATCTTTCACCTCAAAACACACAATTGATGTAGTTCTACTGTAGAAAAATGATGAGGGTTATGAAAAACCTATTACCTTTTTTAGCAAATCCCCGAGAGATGCCCCTTTAAAGTACAACATAATGGAAAAACAAGCTTTTTCTTTGGTCAAAGCTATCAAAGATTTTAGAGTTTACATTTTATATTATCATATAATAGCCTATGTCCCTAATGTAGTAGTCAAGGATACTCTATCTCAGGATGGTCCAGATGGAAAGAGAGGGAAATGGATTACTACTATATTAGAATATGACCTAGAAATCAAGCCAACAAATTTAATCAAAGGCCAATGTTTAGCCAAGCTCATGGATGAATCGAACTATCGGCCTTAGACATAAATTTTATTGCAAAAATGGATAATGGAAAGGAGATGGTGACTCCACCAATTAGCCAGGCCTTTATTGAATCACCATGCTATACTAACATCATATATGTTTTACAAAATTTACAAGTTTGTCCTGAATTATCCAAGACCAAAAGCAAGTTTTTGAAAATGAAATCCTTAAAAATTTTCATATTTGACAATGCTTTGTTTTGGAGGAATCATGAAGGTATCCTCCTTAACTATTTATTAAAGGAAGAATCTGACAAGGTGTTACAAGAGTTTCATGCAGGTGAGCGTGGAGGACATCTTTACTGGAAAACCACTGGTGACAAGATTCTTAGAGCTAGATTCTATTGGCCCGCTTTGTTTTCTGATATAAAGAAATTTGTAACCTCATGTCATAAATGCCAAATCTTAGAAGGAAAGAAAACGCTTTTACCACTACCACTAAAACCAATATCTGTTGAACCACCTTTTCAACAATGGGGTCTTAACTTCAATGGTGAAATTCACCCACCTTCCTCTGCCCAACATAAATGGATTCTCACTGCTATAAATTACTTTACCAAATGGATAGAAGCCATACCATCAAGGCAAGCCACTGACACTGTTATAATAACCTTCCTTGAATTCAATATCCTATCTCGATTTGGGTGCCCAACTAAGATTTTCATTGATAATGAAACAACCTTCAAATCTAAGAGAATGATTGATTTTTGTAATAAGTACCATATAACATTGGGCCATTCCACAAATTGTTACCCCCAAGGAAATGGACTAGCAGAGTCCTCAAATAAAATTCTAGTAAATATCATCAAAAAACTATTAGAAGACAACAAGAAAATATGGAACAAGAAGTTAGTAAATGGCTTATGGGCAGATAGGCTAACCACAAAGAAATCCATTGGTACTAGTCCTTATCAATTAGTTTATGGAATGGAAGTTGTTTTCCCATCTTCCTTGGGAACACCAGCGGTGGAGTTGCTCCAAGAGTTGCAGGTTGAACCAAATGAAATTCAAAGGAGAATCAACCAAAAAATTCATTTGCAGCAGACCCAGGAAGAAGTGTACATCAAATCTCAAGTTGTGTAGGAAAGGATCAAGAAGGCTTTTGACAAAAGGACTAAGGCAGAAGATTTTTACCTAGGAGACGAAGTTTTCAAATAGGACTCAAGAAGAGAGGATAAAAGTAAACATGGGAAATTCGATTTCCTATGGAAAGGCCCATATGTCATTTATGCATTCAGAGGTAATAATATTTTCTTCCTCAGAGAAATGGATGGCATAGAAGCAGAAGGAGGGCTAGTTAATGGTCGAATGCTTAAACACGACGTTGAACCTAGTTACTGATTCCACTAATCATTTGTACATATTATGTTTTTCAAAGTCTAGAGTTGATTGGATAGTGAATCTTACCAAGAAATGCCATCCCCAAGTGGAGCCACTGTTAGGTTCCTATACCAATAGGGGTCATAATTCTTGAATGGCTAAGATTAAACTTATAATATGTACATACCTTTGCCTTTTGCAAATGTTTTCTATATTCAAAAAATAAATAAACATCAAAAAATTTAAAGAGGGTATGTCCTAAAATAAAAATCAAAGGACAAAAAGAATAAAAAGGTAAAAAAATTGAAAATATGAACCTCGAGAAGAGAAAAGACCATGAAAGTGTGCTAGTTAAAATGCCACTACTATTTACTTTTTTATATAGAATAAATGATTTTGTGCAGTTTGTAACCTATCCCACAATCCATGATGGTTAAAATGTTTAAACTTGGCTATTTCATGTTTCAATTTCATGTTTATAGATAGAGAATAAAAATCTGACCAAACAGTGTAATCTTGGTAGATAAGTAGATTAGGTAGAATACATAAAAAGGAGCTCAACTCTTTATTATGAGCCCTTCGATGTATAAGGTTAGATTTAGTTAGATTGCCATTGTAATAAAAGGAAAATGTTTGATAAGGGTTTGCTACCTCAAATGCATCCTAATAAAGAGAAGTAAAAATGGTAGGATGAGTAAGTAGAAGAAAGGTTGCAAAATTGTGATAATTGTTAGACAAAAGTGTATTTATCACCCTCATCATGAAAGTTCTAAGTATGAATGAGAAATTGGACTGGCATAAAGTTCACAAAGTCAAATTGATTAATTTCCCCTCACTTATTTCACCCTTTACTTAACTAATTTCCCACAATAAGGTTGAAGTACCCAAAATCTTAAGTCAAAGGGGCTCAGAGCATTTCTCTGACTTCTGGAGGGACTAGAATCTCAGCCCAATGACTTATAGATCTTAAGTAATAAAATCCCCTCATAAATATTCACCCCCTTCAACTCATACATTCTCTCCTAATAAATCCCTTTTCCTAAGGTTAAAACACTATTTTCCTAAGGAAAAGCAATCACCCCCATGAATACCCCTTTTTATGAAAAACCCAGAAAACACACTTAGCCTAAGTTATAATGTTCTTATGTGAAGGAATTACAAAAACACATTATGCTTAGTGCACTTCTTTATCTCCCACAATTTTCAGATTAACTTTAAATATTATTTATATGTTAATTCCCAAAAAATAAACCATTTCCTGTATATATTTTGTTAAATCCCTTTAATATTAATATCCCTACCCTGAAGTTCTATAAACTTTATAATATGCAAACCCTGACAAATGAAATAATTAATTGATCTATGATTAATTAAAGTCAAACCATCTACCAATCATATCCCACTTGACACTTTAATCCCCACCTTAACCCCTTATTAAGCTAAAACCACTGTGTTTAATTGCCCATCGGGCCCCTCCATTACCTTTTGTGCAATTCCCACACCCGACCACCACAAGATCTCCCCTCTCCCCATTCGATGACCCACGGTGATTTAGAAAGGGATTGAAACCTAAATGATACCCGCTAGAAATGGTTTGTTTTCTGCTTGGCCCCAGAAGCGATGTGGTGCTTGATTAGTGGAATTGGGCGACCTGCCCCCAATACTGCCAAATGCCCAAAGGTTGTGTGAAGAAAACCACTTGCCACCAACCCGCTACCCAGAAAATTTATCACTGTTCATCCCGCTACGTAAAAAATGGTCACTGTATGCCCATACACGCCAAATTGACTTTTTATGTATAAATCCAAAAAAAACCCAAATCATTATTTTATTGTTTTCAACTATAATTTTCCATGCACATGGCTATGAACGTTGAAATCTGTCAACCCACGTACACTTGCACTCTGGAGACGCCAAAGGCTCCCAGTTTTCCTTCCAGCTTTATTGAAACCTTTTCAACCATTCAGAATCACAAGTTAACTAGTTCACACCCCGTTTTCTTCAATTCCAAGTATTTTAGCTAGAATCCATTGAAAACCCTGTTAAATTTCCAAACTACTCTCTAAGTTTTCTTAATTTAAATTAAAGGGAACTTTAATAACATAAAACCCACCTGGAATTGAACCCCCATTACCTCAGAGACTGAAAATTTACTTTCCCCCATTGTTAAATCTATAAGAACTAAGAATGGCTACCCCAATTGCCATGGATGTCAGGCCAATTACTACTCCTCACCTGGACCTGGAACACCTTCCCCTTACTGATAAAGATTTCTAGATCAAGGATACCTTTGTCCTTGAAACCCCTATCAAACTATACTATAGATACAAAGACCAATACCTCAACCACGCCGATAAAATAGGTATTTGGGAGTCTAATTTTCCCAAATACCAATTCCATAAGTTGCACATCTTTCTAGAGGTTGTCCATTATTGCCATTAAAACTACATTCCTAGTTAAAGAGTAGTGATGTCCCCTGACCACACTATACTTTCACCATTACTACAACGTCAATCAATGAAATGGTGCAACTACAACCAGGGTATAACTTAACCCCTATTTCAATTAGAGACCTACTAGGAAAATTTACCAAACTTACCACTGCTAAACTTGTTAAAAAGCTCCAAACCTTCATCAAGGAGGAAATGCATATCCCAACAGATCCTCCTCCATATGTGGCTACCATCTTTTCCCCATTTGGTCAGGATATAGTAGCAATGATTTGTTGTGTTTTAGGCTATACCACCAATAAGTACATATATAAAATCATTTTAGCCTTCATGTCCATTTTTTCTCCTGGACAACACCCTATTTTCATACATAATTATGCCAAATACATAGCTAATAGGATGCATGAACAATTTTTGAGAATGAGTAATGAAAGAGTATTTAAGTATTCTTTAGTTTAGTACCACCTTTTCTTATATTACCACGCTGACAAGTTCCCTTTCACTCTTCGGAAGCTTGACACTAAAGGTCATCCTAGGTCAATAATTTTTTGGACTCCTTTGATACATAATTATGATTACCCATATTCATACATAGACTTCATAGATCTCTTTGTACATTTAGTAGTGACCATGCTGATAGGAAGTCCTCCTCCAAGAATCAGTTCAGATATTAGTAGGATCCTTTAGTTGTCAAAACAATAGAATGTGGGAGATTGGTACTTGTACCAAAATCACACGGAAATTAGGGTCTATGGCTATGAGTTGGCCCCATATAAATTTCCCAGATACCTCCTAATGAGATTAGTTTCTCTAGAGTACTACACGCAAATAATCAGGTTAGATGAGGTGCATTTTGTTAAGGCCAAAAATAAGGCCCAGTTCAGAATCAAAGATCAAGTAGGCCACTTTGTATGTAATAGTAGAGAAGCTAGGAAAGAAGCAGAGGAAGTCCTTTAGATACTTAAACTAAAACAAAACTTCATGTTTAGATATGACCCCTGTGAATTCATTTGTAACAGGAGACAGAGAAACAAGATGGCTCCCTACATTCACCACCAAATCCGTGAGATACAAAAATATGAAAGCTAATTGGAATGGGTGGAGAATACTTTAGTGGACAAGGATAACACTCAAGTAGCAGCTGAAAATGCTATAATTGATTTAGAGAAAAGGCTTGATGAAGGTTCTTTCCTACAGGTGCTAGGAGAATCTCAAGTCCAAGGACAGTCCCAAATCCAAGAAGAATCTCCAACCCAGGGAGAGTCACAAGCACAAACTGAATCATAGGCCTAGGGAGAATCACAGGTACAAAGTTAATCTCATATAGAAGTAGAGTCCCAGGTGCAAGAAGATTCAGAGTAGCTATACCTATCAGAGGAATTAAATCAAATAGGTATACAACAACCCACTATGAGTACCCCCCCTAACTTGCAAACTCCTCTAAATGAGGAGAAAAACCTCAAAAGGAATAAGGAAGAGGCCACCGCATCAGGCAGATCAACCAAAATAACATATTTAGTGACAAGCCCAGTCAAAAGGAAAAGGTTAAATCCTGTTTCAAAACAATAATTCAAAAAAAGAAACTATTGGGGCCACCAGCAATGAAAGAGAATGAAGCGGGCCTGCCACTCCCTCTGGGGGCACACTAGAACCTTCCACATCAAACACTTAGATGTTGGAAAGGAAACATAGTGTTGAAGTGTCCTCCTTTAGGATGTCAGCTGACAAAGATCAAGACATTAAAGAAAGGTGATATAAAGGCCATGAATGAGAGGCTAAAAGCCCAGACTTATGCACAGTGCCTAAAAAGGGCACCTACAAACCAGCCAAGGCTTATGTTAGCCTATGATTTGAAAGAGGGAAAAATGCAGATGACATTTATGGAGCCCACTACTAAACAACCAAGGATAACAACCGACTTCAAAAGGGTATATTTTACAGTACTCACAAATGACATACATCCTATTGACCAGATTGAGCTGCACAAATAAACAGGGGAGATGATTTACTCCACCTTGACAGGAAAATCCATCGCAACTCATCAATTGCAAAATTCCCTAAAAAACATATTAGCCCAGTTCCAGCTAGAGAAGGCCTCTTCACAGGTAACATAGAGTTAGGACATGATTGCAATGATGTGAACGCCACTGAAAGATTGATCAAGAAGAAAAATGATGACATAGATGCTCTGAAGAAGCAACTTAAGGTTCCACCATTGCATCACCCATGGACAACAGAAGTCCTAGAGACCAAGAAAGGACAAGAAGAGCTTATGGACTTGGTCCTAAAGCTAAATGACTAGTTGAAAGAAACAGAGAAATAATTGGACACATTGATTCAATCCAAACAGAGTGAACTAGCCAGCACTTCTACAATTGCCATTCCCACAGTAACAACTGTAGTACCCTCAACACTGGAAGCATCCTTGGCACCATTAGCTCCACCTACCGTAGCACTGCTAGTGATAACTAGGTCTACAATAGCAGGTATCTCAATAGAAAAGGCAATAGAGTTAGTGAAATCCATGGAGGAAATGTCCATCCATGCAATAGAACTTAAAATGCTTAAGGAGAAAGTGGCAAGCCTAGAAATTCAATGCAAGCTTGGGAAGATTCAACATAGAGAAGAAACATGGAAAGCCCTAATGATGGGTGAGAAGATTAAGGTCCTAGAAAAATATTTAACTCTACAAAATCCACTAGGATAGACCAAAGAGATTCTATGGGCCAATATCTTTGACTCTGTTAATGATATTTGGCCATCAATTCAAGTAA
The DNA here is from genome assembly GCA_000404065.3 of Pinus taeda. Lineage (NCBI taxonomy): Eukaryota > Viridiplantae > Streptophyta > Pinopsida > Pinales > Pinaceae > Pinus > Pinus taeda. The sequence goes on from APFE031159737.1 coordinate 36,593, forward strand.
TATTTGAGCAAAGAAAATTAGTGAAAGTGGCCACCGAAGCAATTGAAAAGGTAAAGGAGGACTTAGGAGACCAGCTTGAGGATGCTAATCAACTCATCCACTTCTTGAACAACAAGAACAAGCATGAACTAAATGAGCTTGGTGTGGAGGATAGAATTGAAGCCATCATAGAAGTCAGAAAGCTTCTTTCTAAAAGAAACCTTATGATTAACCTAGAGGAATAATGCCTTAACATGCTGGTGGGCATTGACATATTCATGGAAAAGTTTCAAATTTTGAGGGATAAAGGCCTTCCAAGTCCTATGGTCATCCATGAAAAACTAATAACCCAATTGGATTACATTGATAGATTAAAGAAATTGTCCAAGGAACAAGCAAGCACTTTGGGCATCAAAGCCTTGCCAACAGGGAAAGTATTGTATGATAATTTATAAAATTTATTTTCCTAGAGCATGAGGTGAAACATCTATTTGTCATCAAGCCTAATTTTGCAAATACACGCAGGTAGACGATATCTATAGAAGAATGCTCAAAGTTGAGTTACCTGAGGATGAATGGCAGGGGAAAATTTCAGATTTACTATAAGTTACCATAGTAGATATGAATGGTAGCCAGATGAAACAGGTGAATAGGGTCAAAGAGTAGCAGGTTAAAGAGTATCAGTAAAAGACTAAATACAAAGATGATTCCAGCATACAAATATCAGCAAGCTTAAAAGGGCATAAATTCAACTTACAATAAGAGAGACAACATGATGCAGTTTTCCATATGTCTCTATCTTCATGCTTGAAGATATTTTTATTTCCTTAATTAAAACTCAAATTGTTATGGGATATTTTGTAATATTTTTTGTATAAATACTTCCCATTTCTAAGTATTTAGTGTGGATTCAAAAACATTTCTATAGACTTTTATCTCAAAATCAAAGTTCTATTGTATCAAAACTGGATTGGTTTGTTGGATCATGGAATAAAGTTCATATATTTTACAGGATTCTTGTGTTTAAAAGAGAAAATTAGATAAGTATTTCTGTAATGTGTATTATTGTTTTTCCTTATGTTTATTAATAATCATATGTGTTTCTATGAAATCTGAATGGTAAACTAGGAATCATATTTCGAAACTTGAGTTAATGCATTATGTATTAACTGTTTACCTCCTCAATGTTTTCTGCTAAACTTTCTTAGTTAGGGAATTCTTAAATGCTCCCTTACTTCTATAGTTTCTCCCCATGGTCTATAACTAAGGATTCTTAATTTCCCTTTGTTCATGATCACATGTTTTCTTTCATTCTGATCCTAATCTAAGGATTCTTTCATTGCCCTTTTACCCTGGTTAGAACCATCTCATCCATCAGACCTAAAGATTTGCCTTTTATTTTTCTATCCTACCCTGTAAACAATCCCTTTAATGATCTATTCTAGTAAAGTTATCTTTGACTAACTCCATAGCCCAATGGATTGAATACCTAGCTCTAGCCATCTCTTCCAAGAGTTCCACCACCCAACTTTCAATGAAAACCAAAATCCTCATGAACACTAAGAATTGGCCTAAAATCTAATAGAAACAGGGTGAAATTATAAAAGAGAGCCCTCTCTGAACTTAGGTTGGCTAGAACCTGAGTCTAAAATATTTGGTTTGTGGTTACCTCGGATTATTCCTTCTTTTGGTAACTTCTAGGGAAAACTTCTGAGTGATAATAGGAAGAAAGATAGATAATGCAGCATTTTCAAAATTTTTCTTGTTTTGTATTTTAAGGGTGTTTATCTACTCACTTAGGCTCCCTAAAATATTTTTTTTGAAGGTGTCAAGAGAATTTCTCAATTTCGCCCTATTGACTGTCCCAGCTGTGGATTTTTAATTCTTGATAAGTGAGGGTCTCTAGGACTCCTTCCAACTCATGCTTTACCCCTTGAGATATGTACACATAAATTACAAATATCTACATATGATAGTTGGGAAATATCTCCTTTCCCAGATAGGTTAAGGAGATCAATCCATTCAACTTTAATAGCTATGAGTAAGAATGCTTTTAAGGTTTCTTCATCCAAATTATCCATTTTTTCTCTTTTAACATTATAAACAAACCTTTATACCGAGCCTTCAATATTTCAATCTTTCTTTTGTGTCATTTTGAAGACTTCATCTTCAAGGTTACTAGAAATACAATAGTCTCTATATTTTCCTAAGAAAGCCTCTTTCATTTGTCCCCGTGTTGTTATATAATGCACTCCTAGACTCATGAACCATTTTAATGCTGAGTCTTTTAATGTGGCAGGGAACAATTTTAACTTTTGAGCATCATGCAGATAGTCATACGATCTACATAATACTTCAAATTAGAAGAGAAATGTCTCTGAAGTTAGGAAGAATCAAGGGTGATATTGTTTTCATTGTGATGGTTTTATGTTCATCAAGAATAGGAAATCCAAAAGGATCTTGGTTTCCTCTTCCTCTACCCCCTCCTCTACCTCTAACTCTTCCTCTTCCTCTTCCTCCAATCCTATTTCTTTCGCCATGGACATTGTGTACTTTTCCTTCTCCTTATTTAGCCATGATAGATTCTTCAGAACTAATATGGCATTCTTCTAATCTTTCTAGTTCCTCTATAAATGGTTGCTTAGAATAAGTTTCTGATTCCTCTTCCTCACTAGGAACTTCTAATTTTTCTCCTAAAATTTTCTCACTAGTGCAGGATAAAAATATTCCTCTTGTAGTTGTAGATGTAGGATTTTATTTAATTATAGCTTTAGTAAAATAATTGGGTGAAGTTCTGGATTGTATTTCTGATCTTGATATTTCAAGAAGCCTTTGTCGACCTCTAAAAGGAATTCAGGATTGAGTAGGTGGTGTGGATTCTCGAAGTCTAGGTGAAGTAAGTGGATTTGTTGGAATTAAACTTCTTCCCCTCCCAACAAATCTACCTCTAGTGTCTATATCCCTACACATGTCATGTTTTGATTCTTTTTTTTAACTTCTATTTGTGCTTCCTCCATAACGGCACCAAAATGTTTGTCCGATTTAAGTTCTTTAAATTGTCAATCATAAATTATCAACCAGGGTAGGTAGATTGATGAAGTACAGATGCACAATATGTGCTAGGATTTATTTGATATGTCGTTATGTATTTGTTAGGATATAAACTTAAGATGAATATGGAGGTGGTGTTTTTTAATTATATTAGTGTTGCAATCCTTAAAGTTGTCAGCTAATTTCATAGGAGTTATTCTCTATCTAATTTGTTTTTGGATGATATGAGTGATCCTACATGTATTAGATTGTTTTTGGATTTTTGGTCTTGAATCTTTATGCTACATCTCCTAATTCACTAAGTGCAAAAAGAAATCTATTCTATCAATTGTGAAGAAATATTTTCTCAACTCAATTGTTTAGAAGAAAACTCTCACACTTTTACTTATTCAATTTTCATTCAAACAAGATATTTCAAACAACATCTATACTATGAAGTAAACAAACTTGAACTATGCTAGATAATAAGAAAATGAAGTAACCATGTTGTACTAGGTATAAAGCAATTCAAATAACAAACTAAACTAGGTATGAAGCAGATGAAATTACTTACGCACATAATGATTCATTGGCAAATTCATTATGTTGTATTTCCACACAAAACATTCAAGGAATGAAAATAAATCGAATTGCAATTGGTTAAGACCTATCACTGTTTGTAGGGGCCCTCGATAGATCAGTTAATAATCTCCAATCAATGCAACACATACACACAAAACCAATTTTATTATTGGAAAATGAAATTCACAAATTGTTTCAAAATTACATCATCCGGTGTGCACCAAATCACAGTGCAGCCATAAGTTTTATAACAGGTCTTTGGCATAATGACATGAGTAATTTAAGTGTAATATATTTATCTTAGCTAAACTATATCGGCAAACCTTTGATTTTCTATTCTGAAAGCAAATCGATAAGATTTCAATTGGACTCAGATTCTATTTTCAGTGACAATCTTACAGTTGACTTGGGGTTTCACCATGATCTCCTGTGCTTATCTTAATGAATAGTTTCAAGGGGATAGGAAAGGATCCATGAGGAAACCCTTCTCTATTGATCTTCATACTTCGCTACTAACATGGAGCTTCTGACCTTGAAAACAATGGAGACAACTACAAAAATATGGATTAGTTGTGGAAACAAACCGATTCGGTAGCCAATTGCATTCTTTAACAAAACAATAGGGTATAAAGTCAAACATGAATAATAAGTCATATTATTGCATACCTTCATCAAAAATTGGTGGATATGGCTTTATTTAGGTGGTAAATATATAGGAAAAGAGAGGAATATGAGGAAAAAAGGGATCTCATGGTAAGACAATCTTTAACCTCTATACTTTCTCTAGAAAAATATGTAGGAGTAGAAAATCAATTCAATCTCATATTTTCTTCCATTTAAGGTGGCCACTTTAGACCTAGGCTTTGTCTATCTGGGTTGCCACATTAAACCAAAATACTAGCAAGCAAATCATTGGACATCCCTAATCAATAAGGTCAAGAGAAGGATTAAAATCTAGTGCTACAGGTGATGATCTCTAGATAGCTTAATGAAACTAGTTAAATATGTTCTAGAAAGAATTTTGGTTTATTGGCTCACCCTCTCAAATATTCCCAATCAATCATTAGGGGAATCCATCATAGTATGTTTAAATTCCTTTGGTATGGAAACAAAATCAATGCTAGATTCCATTTGGAAATGTGAGAATTACTATCACAACCAAAGATCTATAGGAGTCAGGGCTATAAAGAGCCTCATTGGTTTAGCCTCATCTATGTTATTAAGATCTTTTGGCAAGTTATCACAGGAACAAATATTTGGTGTTTGACTATAACTGAAAAATTTCTCCATAACATGTCCTTTCCTGAAAGGATGAAGGCCTTCTATTTTTAGCATTGACATTCTCACTCTATTATTTAGAGGAGTCTCAGGGGGGGCTTTCCCTCAATTTATAAATGGCTCGCTCAGAAGATGGGAAATGGACATAAGGTTATCCTGGGGAAGGACAAGTTTATTGGGGGAAATTGTTAGAAAATTATATATTACAAAGAAATGAAACTCATAAAATATTGCATAAATATAAGCACAGAAAACACATAAAACAAGACAGACACAAATATACGCGGTTCAACCAATTTGGGCTACGTCCACAAAGAAACAACTAGTCCTTCCTTTTATATTATTTAGCAAAATGGAGAGATACAACCTATAACAGATCCATTGT
>APFE031159742.1:0-94030 GCA_000404065.3 Pinus taeda
AGAGATGGAGCATTGAAATATAACATCATTGAGAAGCAAGCACTTGCGCTTGTTAAGGCCTTGAAATATTTCCGTGTGTATATATTGCATTCACATATTCTAGCTTATGTTCCTAACGCAGCAGTTAAAGATATTTTAGTATAGGCAAATCCAGAAGGTAGAAGGGGTAAGTGGATTTCTGCATTGTTAGAGTATGATGTAGAGATTAAACCCACCAAGCTGATCAAAGGTCAAGGACTCGCCAAGCTAATGGCTGAAACAAATCTGCAAGTTCTAGACATAAATTTGATTGTTGCCATGTTCGATGAAGATGAGGAGAACCCATCCATTCAGGTATCTGAAATGTTTCTTTCCTCTCCTTGGTATGCTGACATTTTATATGTACTTTAGCATTTGTCTTCACCTCCTGGAATGCCGAGAAACAGAAGTAGAACATTGAAATTGAAGGCTGCAAAATTTTGCATACTAGATTCAGCATTGTTTTGGAAAGATCCTGGTGGAATGTTATTAAATTGTTTGGTCGAGGAGGAAGCCAAAAGAGTCGTGGAAGATTTTCATAGAGGGGACTGTGGGGGTCATCTGTTTTGGAAGACTACATCAAACAAGATTCTAAGGGCGGGATATTATTGGCCTTCATTATTTTCTGATGTATATAAGGCTGTTAAAAATTGTCACAAATGCCAAATTTTTCAAGGAAAGCAGAAGCTCCAGCCTTTTCCTCTCAAACCAATTGAAGTCAGTGCACCTTTTTAGCAGTGGGGATTGGATTTCATTGGTGAAATTCATCCGGCATCATCAAGACAGCATCGATGGATATTGACGGCCACAGACTACTTCACAAAATGGATTGAAGCAATTCCTACTCGACAAGCTACGGATGCGGTAAATTATTTTTTTCTTGAGACCAATATTTTGTCACGTTTTGGATGTCCAGTAAGTTAATCCACAGATAATGCAATAGCGTTTAAGTCAAAAAGGATGATTGAGTTTTGCTAAAGTATAATATTAGCTTGGGACATTCACCGCATACACCCTCAAGGAAATGGATTGGCGGAGTCATCTAATAAATCTTTTGGTCAATATCATTAAGAAATTGTTGGAAATCAGCAAAAAGGGCTGGCACAAGAAGTTGATAAATGCACTATGGGCTGATAAGGTGAGTCAGAAAAAGTCTATTTGCATGTCTCCTTTCGATTTGGTGTATGAAATAGACACGGTTTTTCCCACTTCGCTTGCTGTCCCGGTAGTCAAATTGCTTCAAGAAGCGGGTAGTGAGGAAGATCCTATGCAGAGAAGGATTAATCAGATGATTCATTTGCAGCAGACACAGGAGGAGGTATTTAAAAACACTTGCAAGCTGCAGGAGTGCATCAAAAAGATTTATGACCGGAAAGCAAAGGCGGATACATTTCAGCTAGATGAGGTTGTTTTGAGGTGGGATGCTCGTCATGAAGACAAGGGAAAGCATGGAAAATTTGAAAATTTATGGAAGGGTCCTTACAAGATTGCAGCATATCGCGGCCAAAACGCTTTCCTTCTCAAAGAGATGAATGGAGATGAATATCCTGGAGGGCCGATCAATGGTCAGCTGTTAAAGAGATACTACTTTTGAATATTTTCTGCTCATTTCATTATTATTGTACATATCATTTTACTTTTGTTCTATTGCACATGTACACTAACTTATCATCTTCAGTTTGGGGCCCGAGGTGAAGGCTATAATTCTGATAATGAAAGTTAGTTAGTCTCAGTTTGTCAAGTCAGTTGTCAAAATCTTTAGCTTTGAGTTTAGTTTGGTCAAAGCAATTTTTGTTTCTCAGTTAAATTCTCAAGATTTTGTGTCGGAATAATGACTCCATCACCCAATGGATGAAGGCACTGTCTAGCTCTTACAAAGATCTGCGGTTCTTGGCATCTCCAAGGAGCTACCATCCCCATTGGAGCCAATGTTATAGTCAGTCTAGTTATCCCTCCATCAGAGATCAAAGCACTTTTTTTCATTTCATGTTTTAGGTGTCCCACCAGTTTTCATCAGTTGCATTGCGTTAGGCATGCCATAACTCTGATGGAGTGGTCTGTGTCATTCATTCCCCTCGTGCATATCACTGCTGGTTCAGGTTAAATCATAAAGCTTCACAAGTCATTTATAGTCATATTTAAAATTTTTAGGTCTAGGTCTAGGGTTTGAGTCAATTTAGTCTTGAAAAGTCTTAGAAGACCAGCAGGCCAAAGGGATGTCTTTGATAGATCATCACTTCAATAATTCTCACCATTATACAGCTGAATAAGGACTTCTCTTCAAAACTCATTTTGAAGACAAGTCACCACCTCATTTTTGTAAAAATTGTCAAAATTTTCAGTTCTTCAATTGTTCAAGTGCAACCCTGGTCTCCTTTGTTGAAGCATATCAGAGCTATCCCTGCAAAAAATTATCAGAGAAAATCATCATTTCAACCTATTCTATGAAGGAAACCAAAAAGGTCAGAGCCTATTAATTTTGAAAAAGTGTCAACAACCAAACATAAGAAAAATGGGTTTTCATTGAGCAAAAAATAAAATGAATGCTATATCAAGTCATTTCTCCTCATTCGTAACCTATTCCAAATTTTGAGAGCTAAGAACATCATTCAAGGGCGATTTTGCAAGTTTGTGGCAAGTTTGTGAGTATTTGGGTCAGCTCCAGGGTGCACGATGCATCAGCATAGGCGCGCGGCACACCAGAGGCACGCGGCGCATCAGGCGACCTTTTGCAGTGTAATTTAACACAGGCATGGCACACACAGAGCGCGCGGCTCGTTGGGTAAAGTGCGCGGCACATAGGGTTTATGCCTACAATTCGCCAAGAAATCACTCAAATCACCTCTCCTCACGCCTAAATTCACAGGTAGGCCTGCAATCATGACTTGATTTTGTTTTTTGATGGTGTATATGAAGAAGTTAGCATATCTTTGTCATGAAAACCAAGTGTACAAAACCCTCCATGTTCATCAAATTGCTATAAGGATTCAAGTGCAAAGTTTGTTGTAGGGTTTTCAAAAATAATTGCTGCCAAGGCTTAGTTTTTCCCTTGTTTCCCATTGCCTATATTCCCCAACTATTTTTCCCAATTATTCCTCATCAAACTCTACATCTTCCTCTCTCAAAACCCTAAACTCTCCCCTTCTCCTATAACCATATGATCCCTACCTTTATTTCCAAAACCCTAAAACATTTCTATGGCCCTTTTCCCTTCCCTAATTTCCTCATTTTATTTCCATTGTTCCCATTTCCCTAATGTTTCCCTTTTCCTAACAATTCCCGTCATTTATGTCCCCTTGGTTACAGCATTTTGATAAAGAGACAAAAAGTCAACAGTCAACTTTTGGCACACAGTTTTATATCAACAAATATATATATTCCAGCCACCTTGTTGTTAAAGAACATGTCAGAAACTGAGTCAATATATGAGTAGGATTATGATAGTGACTCTATACTGAAGGTCACTGTGCCTAATGTGCCACAGAGGTATCACAAAGGTGGCAAGAGTGGACAGCATGTTAGGGAGGAGCCTACGTCTTTGGCTCAACTGCAAACTTGCCCGCTTGCAATGGATTGTTTTCAGCGCCAAACATGTTACCAATATTGTGAGATGATCTCACAAACTCAGCATCATCGGGAACTGGTCTATCTATTTGTCCTTAACTTACAGGATGGTCATGTGAACCTTGCCGGAGTGGATTTCACTTTGTCACCCGACACTATTTCTCAGGCCACCGGGATACCAAATGTGGGGGAGGAATGGAGTAAACGCTAGATGCTGGATAGATATTATTACGAGCCATATGTCAAGCCCGCATATATCAGACACTTGAGCGTAGCCTTTCCTTTCAGATACCTGAAAGATGAGTTTTCACCATTGATGAAACTCATCATTCTGTATTTCAGCTGTGAGGGCAGATTCTCACGTCTCTATGCGTACCATGTACATTTGTTGATGCATTTCACACGGGTACGTATGATGAGCATTCTGTTTTTCATGTGCCGAAACATAGAGAGGATGGTACCCTTAGTACAGAGAAAGACCCCGACACATCAGCACAAGAGCATATATCACTATGCATTGATCAAAATCATAGTGATGCATCAGTTGGCACAACAGGGTATTGCTTGGGAGGATTTCATCTCCCGTGATTTCTTTTCCGCGCTACAGCCTCCTCCAAAGATCGTCCATGATGAGGGAGGGCCTTCACAACAGTTTGACATTCATGAGACTGAGCATGTTGATACTCCAGCATATGTGACATATCAGAAAGGCCCCAGGGCCTTATTTGCAGTTGCACGACGAGTACTATCTCCACCCGGGGTGGAAGGGGTCTCCTTGACATCATCAGCAGAGCGAGTGTTATCTCCACATCATGTGGAAAGGGTCTCGCTTCCATCTACAACAAATGTACAAAGTCAGGACAGGGGCAAGAGACCCATGGTTGATGAGGGTCCTTCAGGAGTTCAGGATACCGGTATCATTGATGTTGATGCTAGTTCACCCAATTCAGAGTTCAAAGGGATTATCCGAGAGAAAAGGGCCGAGAATGAGTCGCTGCAAAAGAAATTGAAGATGGATAAATGGGTGATCAACTACTTAGAGCAACACAACAAACAGTTGGAGGATGAGCATGAACTTTATGAGCTGCGCAAGATTCGGGAAGACCGGGAATTGGCTCGTAGGAGACCTGGTGATTTGACACCTATTGATCGGGAATCAATGCTCATCCGGGTGAACAATCACTTGGAAAAGTTGTTGGCGAAGGCAAACAAAGACAAGGACATGCTTTGCCACATGAAGACTCACTATTGGGCTCGCATGCATGTTTGCAAAGTGAGAATGAAGATCCTCAAAAGGCGTTTGAGCAAAGCATAAAAACAACGCAAAAGGCCTGATCCTCTTTGATTTTTGGCTGAGGCTTCACTATTTGAGCATGATACATGATGGAGGGTCTTCACTCCAATTTTGGACAAATTTGGAGAAAATTTTGTCGTTTCAAAATTTTTGGCTTGCGAAACAGGTTTTTTGGGTTCTATGCGTCGCGCTCAGCACGAGACCCACAAGATGGGGAGGTCCAAATCACAATTGGCTTACATTTTTAGATTTTTCATGGTGATATACACATGCTCAGCAATTTCCAAGCCATTTCATCAAGTTTTGGGTGATCAAAAGCTCAAAAAACATCATGAAAATCACCTTTCTGCCACTTTTTGCACCAGCAGGAAGTACTTCTGGGAGAATCCACTTTTGGAGGGTCAAATGGAGACCAAATTGGAAAATTAAAATTTGGTTGGAAAGTAGACATCCAGGCCTTTCCAACAAGCCAACCGGAGCTCAATTTGGATGCCGGGAAGTGTTCCAAAAATAGCTGGAAAGGCACGCGACGTACAGGGCTCAGGCACGCAGCGCACATGGTGTTTTGACTCAATTTTCCTCCTCAGCTCAGCGAATCAAGCCAGTTTCACCTGTTTTGACTTGTGATGGGATTTTTCACCCTCCTTGATGTAATTATTGGAGATTTATGTTGTTATGACACTTATTTACCTATTCTAGATGATTCATTCATAAAATAGCAAAAATGTAATGAATGACTTGGTTTCCTAGCTTATAGAGGCAAGTTGTTTTAACTGCCTAGATTGTAGTGCTTAGTTTAGAATTGGTTGAAACAGCTCCTAGGATGATGAGCTCGACCCCTAGAGGCAAGGGAATGTGTTAGCTTGCCTATATTATGTATTTTCTTAGCCATTTTCAGGGTTGGACTCTTGGGAATAGCTTGACACTATATTGTACATATCTTATCTGCATTTTTGGCAAAGGAAAGACCAGGGTTTTGCAGCACTATTTGGGATCCATGTGGATTTATGTGTTGATGGTGTGTTTCTCTTAGTACTTTTAAGTTGTGTATGTGCATCATTATCTCTATTGAATCTTCTGTTATTAAACAAATGAAGTGTTAAGGTAGAATCCATGAAATTACTATGCTCTGCCTTTAAATTTGTTTAATCTTTTATGTTTTCTTCAGTTTAAGGAGAATCCTTGAGACCCCTTGCTCTATTTAGCCCCTCTCCAGTATTATCTACCCATCCCACCTGCTTTAAGGCATCAAAACGATTACCTATCTTGCCCCAAGTAGACCTCTGCAAAAACTGTGCCTCATCCTCGCACCCAAATTTGCCTTTCCCTTGAATTCAACAAAATTATTAAAACTCAATTCTAAACTCTTTGTACTTCATACCTAGCCTAAAATTAGTCATCAATTCGGTCATCTCGAGCCTCTTCTATTATCTTTTGCCGAGTTTGACCTGGAGAGAGCCCTCTCCTGTCCTCATAGGGCTAGCTACGAGGCTGAGCATGGTTTGATGTGGCCTTGAGTATTACCTTATTTCAGCCTAAGGTATATTTGAGCGCTAATAACCGGTACCAAATTGGACAACTAATCTGAAAAACAGAGGGGAACTATAATACCAGCATCAAAAATTTTCCTTACTTCTTTTTCGAATTGGTCCTCCATAGCTTCTGTGTGAATGGATTTGATCCTTTTTTATTGGTATTATATGTTGAATGATCTCTTTTTCATATACCTTTAGGTCTTTGTACCCCCAAGAAAAAACATTAGAGAACTCAGTAAATAATTTCAAATATCTTGTTTTCATATCATAGCTCAAGGTATTGGACATATTTATCATCCTGGGGTGTTCTATTGTACCTATATTGCATTCTTCAATTCCTTCTCCAGACGGTGCTAATTTCAGTCATTTGGCCACATCATTTTGGTCAAACAATTCTTCCAAAGTTACCAGAACTCTTGGAAGGATGTTGTTCTTAAGCTTCAATATCTTTAACTCATAACCTTTCTTATCCAATTCCTCCTTCATCTGATTTATGAAACTTTCCTTATCTACATCTTCCCACTTGCTATCCCTTTCCCATCGCATTCTAACAAACTCTTCTTTCATTAACAAGAAATTTTCTACCTGCTTGTCATTCACAAATACTTTCCAATGAACATTGTTATCAGGAATAGTGGATCTATGTCTAACCTCTACCCTGTACTTTCCCTTAACATTACTGCGCATGTCAAAATCAGAGGTTGAAGTAGCCAATGCATCTGCAACAACATTGTCTTTCCTCAGAACCACTGGAAAATTGTATTCAAAAAAATTATGCAAATAATCAAGTACACCATTCAGATAAGCTCACATGTGAGAATTCTTTGTTTAGTATTCACCTTTAACTTGTCTAACCATCAACTCAGAATCACAAAAAAAACGATTCTTTTAGCCCCTGATTTCTTTAAATTCCTCAAACCCAAAAGCAGAGCTTCATATTCCATCGTATTGTTGGTACAATCAAACTCCAGTTTATATGAACACAAATTTGACTTACCAATTTCTGGACTGATAATCCACACCCCTGCTCCAACTCCTTCTCTACTTGTTTCCCCATCGAAATTCATTGTCCAAACTTGATGTTTCTTCCTTGATTTGTCATCTATTTAGACATTGAAATTTGTAGATTTTTTGAGGGTAGACTGGCTAATCTGTCTCTCTTTTTCATTGCTATCCCGACCTTATTTTTTAAGGTTTTCTACTTTAGAAATTTGTTTTGCAGATGTCTCTTCATCCTAAACCAAAACATAAAACTTCATTTCTATGTCTTCCTTCTTTTTGAGATCCAATTTACTTTGGTTGTCATGCCCTAAATCCTCATGATTTTTTTTATTTTTTTTTAGCGTTGTCCCCCTCTTCTTCAATCTATGAAATAGGACCTTCACCAATGGGACAACTTGAATTGAAGAAAACAAATGAATCTACATCAGAATGGACATCATGGACCAAATGGTTAATGGGGTTGTCCTTACTGCTGATCATATACTACATGAGAAGCTCTCTGTATAACCTTCTCATCTGTCCTCCAAAAACTGAAACTGTAATGTATGACATGTAAGTTTGTAATGCTCCATTCATTTTTTCCATCCAAGATATAAACAACAACATACCATACCTAGGAGGTATGTCTTCTACCACGATGTCCATCACCATGCACTTGTAAGGAATCTGAGTCAACGAAATTTCTAAGTCTTTAATTAGGCCCAGACATTTCACATTACTGGAATCAAATGAATAAAGGTACTTGTATGGTCGTGTAATGTCTAATCCCAACCTCTCCATAATCACCTTTGGCATTAAATTATGTGATGCCCCAGAGTCCAACATAACATTGTGTAGGATTTGTTCATGTACATTCAAACTAACGATGTTTTATCATGTGTTTTATCCTCAAATTTTGGCCCAAAAATGATGCATGGATGATCATCCACTATATTAACTGTATCAAAGGTTTTATCTACTTTAAGTTCCTTTAAATTATGAAACCTATATTGAACATTTCTCACTAATTCACCAAGAGGAATAGAAATATTTAATTTGGAAACTTCAGCCTCGAGATTAAACAAACGTGTTACCTTTTTAGTCTCCTTGTGAACATCATCCTTCTTTTATGCACCTTCTTTGTCTTTGGGTATGCTATCTTTCCAAAATAGTGACAGGAGGCTCTTTCATTTGGGAACTTTTGCTAGGAATATCTTTCTTCTTAGCACTTGTACTAGGGAGGATCTTTTTAACACCATTGGCAGGAACTTATTTCCTTGTTGCATCCTTCTTTACTGCATTACCTCGCACAATCCTATTTCTCAAATTATATTGCCGCTACACTTGCATTATATCATTTTGAAAACCCTTTCTATATTCCTCTGATTCAATCATTAATGCATCATTTTGGGATTGGGACAGTAATATTTCTTCATCTTTCACTTCAAAATTTTCAAGCTGCTCATGTTCTTGATCCTCTTTGGTCAAATAAACCTCCTACTGCCCATCACCAAAAAATAAAATATGATCTTTAGGAGCTTTATCATCTTCTTCGTCTTGATATTGAGCAAAATTTTGTTGCAACGGTGGTCTTATTTACTATTGTTATTTTTCTAGACCTTTCTGCTCCTGAGGTTTGATAGGAAACTGTGGTTGCCTTTGGAAACCAAGATTCCTTAGTTGTGGACCAATTTGGGTTTCTCATATTGTTGTCTGGACAACCAAGAAGATTTTCCCTATCATCTTCTCCATTGTCTTGACCAATGTTTCGAATTTAGCATCTGAGGAAGTGGCAGGATCCTCCTTTATGATGACTCTCTTCTCATATTTCAGCTTAGACTTTTAGGCTAATAGATTAGCCTTGACATTGACTGCATTATTTTGCATGTCCTCCAATTTTGTCGGATTTCTTTCTCTAAGCTGATAAGATATTTTAGGGGCAAAAGCATCCAGATAATGCAATAAGGCCAGCGCAGGAGGAGGCTTAATCTCTGTAGGAATTGAATTGTACAATTTGTTGAACCTTGTAGAAAATTCTTGAACAGATTCTCCAGGTCATCTTTTCAAGTTGTTGTACTCAACGAAGATATGCAAAGGGTTCTTCTTTTCGCCCCACCTTGCAAGGAAAGCATCTTCTTACTCCTAATAATTTGCAAAGGCTCCCGAGAGAGAACTCCTGAACCGTTTCTTGACATCACTAGAGAAACTCTGAGAAAATAATCTTATTTTAACATCATCATGGTCTACTTCCTCCAAATCCACAAAATCACTGACCTTGTCAATATACTTCTTAGCAGTGATTTCTCCCATGCCATCATACTATGGAAGCCTCTATCCATAGTTGAGAGGTAAATCTCGAAGCTGAGCAGGGAAAACCAAAGGATCATACCTTGCTACCATAACTACTACTTGAGTAGTTTGGTGACTAACAAGCAGGGTAACAACAATAATAGAAGATGGAAGAACTAGGTGACTGAAAATCGAAACTGAGGATGAAGGCTTTTGAACTGAAGTCAAAACAGAGCTAGTAGTGAAAATAGATTGAAAAGGGATATTTCCCTGAGATAGGACTATTTTTTCAGTAGCTTTCTGAAGTTTGTCAACTAGACCTTTGAGTTTATTGAACTTCTAGATGATGTTCCAACTAAAGTCAAATCTTGGGGATTATACATAAGAACTTAAATTGTCTGAATCTACTATAATTTCAGGGATACTAGACAAAGACCTCGTTCTAAACAATGGGACCTCTATAAAAAATTTGGGTGAGGAAAAAGATTTCCTAATAGGACTATAACTAGCTTGACTTTCCAACAACACTCTCTCCTTCCTGAGGAGTTTCTCAAGATCAGCAACCACTACAGGAGGATTTGTGTCAGGGTTCTACCTGGTGAACCTCCTAGAAGCCAAATCTTCTCAAACAAGGTTACATGCAAAAAAAAATTCTAAAAATCAAAAGGATATTTACAATTCAACCTATCATGTACATTTTGGACATGAAACTTCTTAAGATAATTTAAACTTCCGAATCCCCGGAAACGATGCCACTATGTTATCACTCCACAAATCCCTTTAGGTTGTGGAAAGGGCCATAGAGGTAACCACAAACTTATTTAGGCTAGAAAACTGGCCTTTGTAGCTGGATAGGGCTCCCTCAACTAATGAAAACTAAAGAATTGACTCTATAGAATACAAAGACTACTTCTAGGAGTTTTTGGATTTTGATAATGATGGTGGTAGAGGATTTTTACGAAAAACTATTGATAGTAAAAGTGAATTTTCTATTGTGACACTTTGATGTATTTTCAACTAGGTTCATATACGGAGGCTTAATTAGCACAATGTTTGGAATTAATAAAATAATAGTATAGAAAAGGTAGAGTATCAAGGCATTTCTCAAAGAGAAGAAATAACAACATTTATCATTGCAGCTCAGATCAATGACCGTCAAGAAGAAAAGACAATACTTTTAAAGGCATGCATACTTCATTTGCAACTAAAATATACTTGGTTCAGTCATACATGATCATATCAGATGAATTCAAATATAACTGCCCCCTACACCTTTAAAGCAGTATGAAGAAAATAGACAGGAAAATGGCATATAAATTAAGAGAGAAAATCTCATTCCAAAAGCATTCATACCATAAGAATCTCCTTAAATCGATTGGAACCCCTTCAACATTCAGGCATGTTCATTAAAACCAAATCACAAGCATAACAAAAATAATTCCTCTAGTGATTAGGAAACCAACAACAACCTTCTGTGTCTTCATTTATGAAAATATATAGTAGAAACATGGATGAAAATTAGTTCAAGTTCACTACATCTTTGATCCCACAGAGGATCGATTCAAACTAGGAAAACATAGTAAACTACCATTTTACATGCTTTTAACCCAAACATAAAACATAAAGCATCCTTTTTTCTTTCTGAAAGAAAAAAAAAACCTATTAAATAAAAATTAGCTTGAAAAGGTCTTCGGACTGATAGAACTGGCTGAAATAGAAAAAAACATAAAATTTTCTTTTGTGAATGGTGAAGAGCCTGTGCAACACCCAAATCTTCATCTTTCTAAAATCGACATGTGGCAAGTAGTTTGGGTGGTGAGATAGACACCATATGTACTCCACGTTAACATCTTCAAAACCTGTCAGGTGGCCATCGTACTGTGTACATGGGATGGTCAGAGCATGGGTTGCGTAGTGAGTGCGCAACACCTGCATAGAAACATCGTTGCAACTGTTCCTTGAATGTCCTTCATTGCTCCTGAACACTAGCATGACACTATTATGCCAATCATATCAACCTTATGTTAGCATTATGATACAGGTCTTGTCCTTGATGGAAACTCACTCAAATGAAAGATCACAGTACAGCAGGTTAACAACAAAGAATTACATATTAGAGTACATAGAATGAAGAAAGAGAGGTATACGCAGTTTCACCTTGACCAAGCTACGTATACATGCAGGTTCACTAACCACAAGTAGAGTATATTTACACATGCTCTTTCACAGAAGGAAAAGCGTGTATACCTTGGAAAACTAATTTTTTGGTCTGAGGTATTTGGTCCATGGTAATAGTCTATGGTATCTGGTTCGAGGTATTGACCCTAGGCATTTGGTCCAAGGTATTGGTCCTAAGTGGTTTTGTTCCATGGTATTGAGAAAGGCCTAAAACTATAAAAGGAGGAGAATATCATTAGGCCAGGTGTGCAAGTATCGAATATCCAATGAAGTGTGAGATCTAGTATGCAGGTTATTGGCTTATGGTGTTGTGCTTGATCTGAACCAAGGATGAACTTTAATAGTTGATCAAGGATTAAATCTAATGATGGATCAAGATCTTAAGGCTTGAAATGAATTCTATTTATGTGGTTTGATCGTGTATAGTCTAGATTTGAATACTGATGCATGTGTTATTCTGTAAATATCATGATCTGGGTATAACTAAAATCTTGAATAGCTACAGAATTATGGATTAATATTTGCAAATGTATACGCTGGTTGGATTTAAGAAAAACGTGTATACATAGAGGTTTGACACATGGAAGTAGTGTATATATTATAAAGTATGTTTTAGTTGTTTCTGTTTGCTGTTGCAGAGTTCTGGGTTTTGGTTTGGGTTCTAGTTACTATATTCTGGTGACAATATTCTAACTAATCAGATTGATTGTGATTTAATGATGGGTTGTCAAAGTGATTGATTGATTCAGTTGTGGTTGATACAGAAAGTGATGATTGAGTCTCAGTGATTGGTTGATGTAGATTTATTTGATGATTGAATTGCAATTATGATGTTGTTGATGGATCAATTTTGAAAATTTATGAAACGTGGTCCCTGGAGGAAGAAAGACGATCATAGCCTTTTGTAGGTTGGCACCTACGTACTAGTAAACATATCGGCTAGTACAAGATCTAGGGGGTTGTAGCTCCCTTCCATTAGAAGCTGGAGAATGAGAGAATATTGTAGCCTTCTACAGGTAGAAGCCTACTTATTGGTATGAGTCTGCACCAGTACAATATTGTAAACATATTTTCTTATTATTAAATGAAGATAAAGACGAAAACAATTGGTGGTTTTCACCCACATTGGGTTTCCACCTTATATCATGGTGTTCATGTGTGTTTCTTATGTGTGATGCTTTATTCTTCTTTTACTGCACTGCCTAATAAATCTCTAATATACTAGTTAAAGTTCAATGCATGATAAATTGGGTAAATCAACAGTTCTCTACATATACACTGGTTTCTTTAAGTACAGTCATGTATAGACACTAGTTCACTTAGCTGAAGTAGCATATAAAAGTCTGTTTGGGAAATTGAATTATTTCCCTGATAATACTGATTCTCCCCCCCTCTTAGTATTATTTCCAACAAATGGTATCAAAGCAGGTCCTTCAAAATAAGCTTGATCGCTTGAAGGGAGATCCATCATCATGAGTAATCAAGAAAGCGTGGGATACATCAAACCGCCAATCTTTGATGGGAGAAACTTTGTTTATTGGAAGATAAGAACCACAACCTATCTACAATCACTTGGAATAGATGTCTGGGAAATCATGGAAGGAGGATATACATTTGCATCCGCAATTCCTACATATACGATAGATAAAAAGCAATATGAAACCAATTCTAGGGCTGTCAATCAATTATTGGGAAGTCTATCACAATTAGATTTTGTCAAAGTTATGCAGCTCAAATTAGCCAAAGAAATATGGGACAAAATCATTTTGAGCTACGAAGGAGACTCTCAAGTAAAACGTGCTAAACTTCAAACTCTCAGAATTCAATATGAAACTCTTAAGATGCACAATGATGAAAGTATATCTAGTTACTTATTACGAATAGATGAGTTTGTCAATTGTATGAAGAATCTGGGTGAAGATATAAAGGAAGTTACCTTATTTGAGAAAGTTTTAAGATTCTTGTCTGCTAAATTTGAATCGAAAGTGTCTGCCATAGAAGAAAAATAACATCTGTAGACTATCACTATGACACAGCTTCACGGAATCATCACTGCCTTTGAGATGAGAAAAGGAGGTCCATCAGATATGAGAAAGGAAGAACTCAATGAATCAAGACATATTTCAGAAAAAGAGGATGAAGTAAACTTTGTTAAGAAGCTTCAACGGGGTTCTGGAAGATTTAGAGGTAGACTTCACTTCAAATGTTTTGCCTGTGGTAGAGTCGGTCATTATGCTACCAAATGTCCTCATAAAGACAAATCTGATAAAGGGAAGGAATATGAAAAATGGAATGGAAAACAAGTTGTAAGTAAAAATAGTTACGATACTCATGAAGATAGCGATGGTTTATCAAATAGTGATGAAGATGAAAATAGTAATGACTATAGACTTCTAATGGCTTATGACGATGATCATTTTTGGGATGTTTTAGAGGAAGATGACATTCATGAAGAAATCTCTAAACTCAAAATCTGTTTAGAAGAAAATAATATGATTATAGATACCTTGACATACCAACTTTCTGAAAATAAAAACACATTGAAAAACTAGAAATTGAAATTGTGGGTCCAAGAAAGGATCTTGAGAAAGCAAAATCTCTCAATATTAGATTTGCTAAAGGATCAGAAACCTTAAATGAAATTATCAAAGTGCAGTGTTCTCCTATGATAAAGACAGGTCTTGGATATACTGAAGAATCATGTCAATCACAGAAGTCATCAACATCCACTAAAATCTATCTAGATGCAGCAAAGAACATTGAACAATATGACAATCGTCAGCAAAGGCATAAATCAGATCACTAGGTAAATCAGACTCAATTTGCTTCAAGGATGAACAGAAGCCACAACCAACGTCAGGTAAATCATACTTAATTTTCTCCAAAGATGAATATCAATAGAAACTACAATCACCAGTTTAATAGATTCGATAATTGAAGGAACTTATTTAATGTTCAATGTTTCTCATGTCATAATTTTGGACACAAAGCTGCTCAATGTGTTGCTTATGAAACCATCATGACTAGAGAAGCACGAAATCAAAGGAATGTGACAGGGATCAAGAAAAGTTCCTATAATAAATTTTCTCTTCTTGAATATGAAATAGAATGCTCAATCTGTAACAACTTTTGCCATGAAGAAACTGAATGCAGGAGCAAATTTCAGCAAACATCTCAAAAGGAGCAAACTTCATCAAATCCAAAGAAATGGAAAAGGAAAGAAATTCAAACAAAAATATGTGGTATAGCCTTGTATGCAGAAGGACAAGAAAATTAGTGGTACATCGACAATGGATTCTCAAAACACATGACAAGTGACAAAGAAAAATTTCACTTATATAATGCCTTAGAAAAGGAAAAGAACGTCTCGTTTGGAAACGACACTCCTGTTGTCATAAAAGGTAAAGCCTATGTTTTCATAAAAGAAAAGGTTAAAGCTGGGAATGTTATGTATGTAGACAGTCTAAAGCAAAACCTGTTGAGTGTCAGTCAAATGTGTGATCAAGGAAATGAAGTGGTGCTTCGATCAAATGAATGTGTTGTTTGTGAGCTTGATACAGGAGAAACCATGATCAAAGGTACAAGAACTCCAAATAACTTGTACATACTCAAGGGAGGACAACAACAATGCTATCTAATCAAAAATGATGAAAACTGGCTATGGCATAGAAGATTGGGACATCTAAGCTTTCTCAAATAAGAAAAGCATGTAGATTCCAAGTTGTTCATGATCTTCCAAATATCATCATTCCTGAAAACACAATATGCAAACCATGTCAATTCGGTAAGCAAACCAAATCTCACTTCATTGAAAAGGAAGGGTCAGCTAGTAAGCTTCTTGAAATTGTTCATACTGATTTATGTGGACCATCAAGGAAAAGGTCACCTCATGGAGAAGAATACTTTATTTTGTTCATTTATGATTTTTCCAAAATGTGTTGGATAGGTCTTCTAAAGCATAAAAATGATGCATTTGAAAATTTCAAAGCCTTCAAAGCCTTGGTTGAAAATGAATCAGATCAAAGAATCAAATGCCTCAGATCTAATCAAGGAGGGGAATTTACCTCAGATGAATTCTTTGACTTTTGTGAACAACATGGAATAAAAAGGCAGTTCTCCACCGCAAGGACTCTTCAACAAAATGGAGTGGTAGAAAGAATGAATAGAATTGTTCAACAAATGGCTCGAGCTATGCTAGATGAATTTGGAACTCCTGCAACCTTCTGGGGTGATGTTGCATTCACCACCATAACTACTCTCAACCAAGCAAATGTTCGAGTAAACAACACTCAAACTCCACATGAACTTTGTTATGGTAAGACTCCTATGGTAAAATACTTTAAATTTTTTGGACGCAAATGTTATATCAAAAGGACTGATGAAAAAATTGGTAAGTTTGAGCCTAGAGCAGATGAAGGTATTGTTCTTGGTTACCCTTCCCGAAGGAAAGGATATAAATGTTATAATAAAAGACTTGGGAAAATTATTGAAAGTATTGATGTTGTATTTGATGAAGCATGCAAAAATCCAAAACAGATAAAAATTGAAGATTATGACAATGAAGAAGATGGGGATTATTCCCCACATCAAATCACAATGATTTTGAAGAAGAAACCAATGAAACACTAGAAGAAGAGATAACAGTAGAAAAAAAGACTCTGTCCAGGTATGTTCTGAAAAATCATCCAGAAACTTAAATTATAGGGGAAAAAGAGGCAGGCGTACAGGCTAGAAGAACTATTATAGAATCTTGAAGCTATCTAGCATTACTCTCCTCCACCAAACCTCAAAATGTAAATGAAACATGAAAAGATGAATGTTGGGTCAAGGCCTTAAATGAAGAACTTGAGAAAATTGAAAAGAATAATACCCTGGAATTAGTTCCTAGACCTCGCGACTAAAATATTATAGGAACTAAATGGATATTCAAAAACAAGTTAAATGAAATTGGAGAAGTCATTAGAAACAAGGCCAGACTAGTTTTTAAAGGGTATGCTCAACAAGAAGGTATATATTTTGAAGAAAATTTTGCACCTATTGCTAGACTTGAAGCCATAAGGATGTTTCTTGCTCTTTCTAGCTTTCAGAAATTCAAAGTATACCAAATGGATGCAAAATCTACTTTCCTTAATGGATATTTAGAAGAACAAGTTTATATTGAACAACCAGAAGGATTCATTCTTGGAAATGATGCAAAACTTGTATGCAAACTCAAAAAGGCTCTCTATGGTCTGCAATAGGCTCTAAGGGCCTAATATTACCATCTTGAAAAATATCTACATCAACAAGGTTTTTCAAAAGGTTCAACAGATAACAATCTATATACAAATATTGACACTGATAAATTGCTAATTATTGTTGCCTATGTTGATGATATCATTTTTGGTAGCAATGAAGAATCCATGAGTCAGAATTCTGCTTTAGTAATGCAGCAAGAATTTGAAATGTCATTGCTTGGTGAACTTACCTATTTTCTTGGTCTACAAGTTCAACAAAATAAAGATGGTATTTTTCTTTCACAAACCACATATCTCAAACAGATCTTGAAAAAGTACAGCATGGAAGATTCTAAACCTGTATGTACCCCAATGATAACGTGATGAAGTATCAGCTGAAATGATGAATCAGCAACAGTACGTCAACCAACTTACAGATCCATGATTGGCATTCTGCATTATCTAACAGGTAACTACCTTGACATCATGCATGTAGTAGGAATAGTTGGAAGATTCCAAGAAAATCCAAAGGAATCACACCTTCAAGCAGTCAAAATAATTTTCAAATATCTTCAAGGAACAGAGAACTTTCATTTATGGTATCCTAGAGATACAGATCTCACTCTTCATACATATACAGATGCAGATTGGGCAGGAAGTGTTGACGATAGAAAAAGAACTAGTGGTGGTGCATTCTATATGGGTTCGAGGTTAGTGTCTTGGTTCAGCAAGAAACAAAGCTCAATTGCGCTATCTACAGCTGAAGCATAATATGTTGCTGCTGCATCTTGTTGCACACAACTACTTTGGATGATGCAAACCTTGCGAGACATTCAGATCACATTTACTCCACCCATCTCCATTCTATGTGATAATATAAGTGCCATCAATATCTCAAAGAATCTAGTCATGCACTCCAAGACCAAGCACATACTCATCGAATACCATTCTCCATGTGAACAAATTCTTGAACAAAAAGTCAAATTGGAGTATGTTCCCTCCAAATAATAGGTTTCTGATATATTCACTAAACCACTACCCAGAGAGACATTTGAATATCTCAGACAAATGTTGGGAGTAGTTGCCGCATCATCCTACTGTTAAATCAAAATTTTCAGAGAAAGGTGATTATACACATGTTTCCTAAAGTGAAGTCACGTACACATGTGGGTTTCTATGGGTCAAGGAGCATATATGTTTTTCAGGCAAGAAAAACAGTGGGTTAGGCTCTAATATGGGTGCTCTCGCTGATATTGATGATATGTTATGTTCATCAATTTTATCTAACTAACAAAGATTCCTTGATATTTAACCTGTTAACAATGCACAAGTAGCACCAATTTAGGGGGAGCATTAGCCTTCACGTACATTCAACATTGTTGACATTATGGTTGCTGAGTCCAAATACTTATACCATTGGTTTCTCAAGTCATGTAAAAGTCTAGGGTGTGATATGTCTTCTCATACATTTGAATGGGTCCCCTTGGACAAGTGATGTAATTTATATCCCCTCTTTACATGGGATGGATGATGTAATATTTCTTGTCTTTTTCATGTATAAACAATTAGTATATCCCCACTTGGTTGGGTGGATGAATCAAATTTGGTATATCCCCACTTGGTTGAGAGATGGATGTATGTATGAGTCATTGGTGATAGAAGGTCATTGGTGATGTATGTATAGAGTCATGGAAATCTTTCTACAGACTTTGCTTGTGCTCAGGGGGAGCATCGACTCAATCATGGGAGCTCAATCAGTACAGTTCAGCATTTCAAAGAAATCAGCATGCACTCAGGGGGAGCATGACCCTTTGCCCTTGTTGTCAAAGGGGGAGAGTGACTTGGCATTGTTGTTTCCATCAAGTCCAAAGGGGGAGATTGTTGCCATTATGATACAGGTGTTTTCCTTGATGGAAACTCACTTAGATGAAAGATCACAGTACAATAGGTTAACAACAAAGAATTATAGATCAAACTACACAAAATGAAGAAAGAGAGGTATACGTAGGTTCACCTTGACCAAGATACATATACACGCAGGTTCACTGACCACAAATAGCGTATACGTACACACACATTTTCACGGAAGGAAAAGAGCGTATGCCTTGGAAAACTAAGGTTTTGGTCTGAGGTATTTGGCCATGGTATTTTGATCCATGGTATTGGTCTATGGTATCTGGTCCGAGTTATTGACCCTAGGTATTTGGTCCAAGGTATTGGTCCTAAGTGGTTTTGGTTCATGGTATTGAAAAAGGCCTAAAACTATAAAATGAGGAGAAGATCATGAGGCCAGGTGTGCAAGTATTGAATATCTGATGAAGTGTGAGATCTAGTATGCAAGTTATTGGCTTATGGTGTTGTGCTTGATCTAAACCAAGGATGAACCTTAGCAGTTGATGAAGGATTAGATCTAATGATGGATCAGGATATTAAGGCTTGAAATGAATTCTCTTTATGTGGTTTGATCATGTATAGTCTAGATCTGAATACTAACGCATGTGTTATTCTATAAATATCATGATTTGGGTATAATTGAGATCTGGAATAGCTGCAGAATTATGAATTAATATTTGTAGATGTATACGCTGGTTGGTTTTGAGAAAAGCATGTATACATGCATGTTTGACACATGGAAGTAGCGTGTATATTATAAAGTATGTTTCAGTTATTTCTGTTTGCTACTGAGAAGTTCTGGGTTCTGGTTATTGTATTCTAGTGACAGTATTCTAACTGATCAGATTGATTTTGATTTAACAATGGGTTGTCAAAGTGATTGATTGATTCGGTTGTGGTTGATTCAAAAAGTGATGATTGAGTCTCAGTGATTGGTTGATGCAAATGTATTTGATGATTGAATTGTAGTTATGATGTTGTTGATGGATCTAGTTTGAAAATTTATGAAACATGGTCCTTGGAGGAAGAAAGAAGGTTGTAGCCTTTTGTAGGTCAGCACCTATATACTAGTAAACATATCGGCTAGTACAAGAGCTAGGAGGTTGTACCTCCCTTCCAATAGAAGCTAGAGAATGAGAGATGGTTGTAGCCTTCTGTAGGTAGAAGCCTGCGTGCTGGTATGAGTTTGCACTAGTACAATATTGTAAACAAATTTTCTTATTATTAGAAGAAGATAGAGATGATAGTAGCAGGTGGTTTTCACCCACATTGGGTTTCCACCTTATATCATGGTGTTCATGTGTGTTTCTTATGTGTGATGCTTTATTTTGCTTTTACTGCACTATCTAATAAATCTTTGATGTACTGGTTAAAGTTCAATGCATAATAAATTGGGTAAATAAAAAATTATTTACATATACGCTGGTTGTTTTAAGTATCGTCATGTATACACACTAGTTCACTTAGTTGAAGTAGTGTACACAAGTCTGTTTGGGAAATTGAATTATTGATCTGATAATACAGATTCACGCCCCCTCTCTGTATTATTTCCAACACCTTAACATATTAATACATCAAAAAATTAAAACAAAATTTGAGAATAAAAAGGAAATCTTGATCATTTCCTCTTCCTCTTGCTTGATAATTTACTGCTATAAGCCTTGATGTTGGGAGTCTTAGACTTGGGATATGGATTAATGCGGTCCTATTGCTTCATGGGTGCTGATAGAGTAGGTGTGGCTTTGGATTCAGGATAAAACTGAGGCATTTTCATGAGAGGAGGTATTACAACAGCTCCCTCATATCCCTTCAGAAATTTATGTGTCTCCTCTAAATCCTGCCTCATAGTTCTCAGTTTTGCATTCAGGACCAAGTTTCTAACATACAAATTTATGCATTTTCTCCGAACTGGCTGTGACCACTTGACAAATTACTTACTCCCATCAAAATATTTGGATGCCTCTTTGACTTCATGGTCACAATTTTCTAAAATATGTTGAGTAGAATTCTTGTATTCCATATTTTGTTTCCTGAATTGGTTGACCTAGTATTTTCTTTCTTCTAGCTCCTCTAGGAAGCTTTGATACTCTTTCCATTGACTGAATGGGGGTCCACCAGGGGCTTTATCTATTTTTTTCATTTTTTGCACATACTTAAACTTTGATTTAAACACCCTAATTGTTGGCTCAATAGACCCCACCACAACATTCTTAGCTTGTTCAGTAAAGGAAACATGTTTTTTCTTCCCTTTGGCTCTTGTTGAAGGTGACTCTGTCTTGTTTAAGGACCTATTTTATGTCTCTATTCTACTTCTCTAGAAATTTTATTCTCATCTAGTTTTTAAGCAGTGCCTCTCTCATCTTTACTATCTTAGGGTCCTCTTCATTGCGCTGCACAACACCTGTCTCAAGTGGTGCTATGTCCTCCTCATAAACTGATTGTACCATTTTTGGACCCTTGTCCTCATCCACTTTTCCATGTACCTATACATATGTCTGTTTGTCTTCAGAGATTTCCACTATTTCTTGAGGGGTTGCCTCTTCCTCGGTTTTCTTAACTCTATATCTTGTTCTTGGTCTCATCACAAACTCATCTTTAACTATGTCTTCAATTTTGACCTTAAGTCTAGCTTTTTGAGTTGATGTTTCATATTCCTTTATTCCTTTGTCTGCCTTGTCATCCTCTATGCCTTGCAACTTAGTTTTCTTTCTCAACTTGCCTGCAAATTTCTTGCTTGGCACCTTCTTTCTTTATGGATTTGATTTCCATGACTGAATGAGTGCTCTCCTTCTTTGGATGCTCTTGCTTGGGCTCTTCTTTATCTGCCTTGATTAAAGGTGACCCAGTTTGTGGCAAGAGGTCAATACTTGCAAGAAAATCATACCAAAGCATTTTATTTATTTCAACAAGATGCTTAGCTAATATTTTGATCAAAGAGAAATGGAATAGAATAGAAGCATGGTTATCCTTTTTAATTTGTACTTTTGTTTCCATTTTTTCTAGACTTTTAATAAAGAAATAAGGGAGGTTCATGGTCTTCCTTTAAGTGAAATTCCATAGAAACCTGAGATGGTACTGGTATATTCTATTGAACCTACCTTTACAAGTGAAATATATTTGAATAATGTTTAGAAGGTCTACATAATGCTCTTGGAGATAAATGTTGGGGAATGTTGGGAACGAGTTCCCCCAAGAGTTAGTTTTGGGGCTAAAAGCCCATGTTTTGGGGAAGAAAGCCCAAATTTTGTAATAAAGATGTAAATTCTCCACATTTTGTGGTTGCAGAGTGTGAAGATGTCAAGATTCATAAAGGGTTGTCTACCCTTATTTTGTAAAGTCTCATTTCAGCTATAAAGATCTACCCATGGTTCGCGGACCATGGGATTGTATAAAGAGGGAGTCTTAGATGAGTCTAAGGCAAGTTAAGAAGAAGAAACAGAAGACTTTGTAGGCAAGAAGTTCTAAGTGTTCTCGGGTCTTAGCGTAGGTAGAAGATCTATAGCTGAGTGCACAGAGGCCTAGGGTGGAAGTCCGTAGCTGAGTGCAGGGACCCTTGCAGCTGTGTGCGCAGGGTGGATAGAGTCTATACGGAACTTGAGATATAAATAACGAGAAGTATTCTGCAAATCACTATGTATTTTGTCTCTATTTAATGCATCTGATTATATTATGTTACGATATGGGTTTACATTATAATGCTTGTTTAATGCGCGAATGTATTTGATTATATGTGTTCATTAAAACATAAGCAAGAATATAGGTTTATGTGAAGATAAGTATAAGTTCATGGTAGAGTAGGTAACACTTAAAATAACTTGGGAACTTATACAATAACATAGCCACAGAGGTGCGTAAGTGCCTGGACCTCTAGTTAGGGGTGCGCAAAGATCAGTCGGGTACCGTCGTGGATGTACTAAAGGATAGAAGAGAAGGAACATCGATAAGTCCTAAATTATTATAGATCTTCACGAAGGCAGGATCAAGAAGTGTAGGTCAACATCATGACCATCTCAGGGTGCGAAAACTTGGTTCCTGCATCCCCCATACTGCTTCTAGTGAGACTTCATTTTGCGGTCCACAGGCTGATGCCGAAAGGGCTAGTAGTGTAAGGATTTGCTTGGTTGACTAACATTGAACCTAGGTCAGGGCCCATCAAGCCAACAAATAACTATAAGTGTATGGTAGAGTAGGTAACACTTAAGAAAACTTGGGAACTTATACAGTAACATAGCTGTAGAGCTATAAAAAGGGTCTCTTTCACCTCTAGTTAGCTCACATTAATATCTCAATCCGGGAACATCTAGTTATTTAAAAGAGTGTCTCAGTCTGAGGCTTAGCACTTTTTAGAGTAATGCTTATAGTACATCAGTTTAAAAGCTACAAAAGTAAATCAATGCATATCTACGACTTAGCTACTTTAAAAGGCTAAATCACACCAAGCATTGCATCAGCCAAAGGTTCAGTAGCAATAACCCATCCTTTTCATAACTGATGAGAACAAATCTGAGGTCTGGGAGCTAGGAAGCAGAAGTTGGGGCTCACTATAGCCTGAGATCGTTCTTAATGAATATAAATGAAATGACAAGTAAAGGAAATAGAAATGAAATAGAATAGCACATCAGCCAAGGGTTTGGTAGCAATAACCCATCCCTTTCATAACTGATGGGAGAAGATCAGAGGTCTGGGAGCCAAATAACAGATGCTGATGCTCACTACAACCTGAGACTATCCTTAAGAAACAACAAATTAGCAATCTGGAAATGGAACAACAATTGAAATGGAACAACAATTAAAATGGAGCAACAAATAAATGGAACAACAGTTGAAATAAGCAGTAACCAACTTCATCAAGTTGTAATTCTATTTAATCGCTCTAATCAAACCATCAATCCTTTAGTCTTAAAAGATGTACCCATGCTATGGAACAACACTACCGATTACAACCTTAGAAACACACCGTGTTTAATCTGCTTCTGTTATTGATCTAAATAAACACATACGATTGCATCTCAAGATGAAAATAGTAACATTCAATGATCATATGAAATTAGACCTTTCAAGATAACTGTTATAATGCTAAACACAATCGTAATGAACTCTGTAATGGAGTGACAGTATCCTGTAGAGATTAATCAACACTTAAAGGATTGGTAACATGACACAGCGTCAATATAAAGCTTTGGTTTACAGGAACATGAAACAAGTTAAACATAATAGAGCATGTAATATAACGTTCTTAAAACATAGGAGATTACCAGATTATGTCTATGAACAAACCACACAGAAACCACGCGTAATGGTACAAGAGCAAGTGTCCTCTAGGGTCGGGCCCTTAGCCTCTAGGGGTACACTGCTTAAGATTGATCCAGGCTCAAAGATAAAAGAGTAACCAAGTCTGTATTAATGCATGAATTAAAGTTACAGGAACTCAAGTCTTCAACAGAACATAAAAATCATAGTCTCGATCTTCCTTAAAAGAAATTACATAAAACCATCCTCCCTCTAGCCAACAGTGCTATCCCTTATATAAGGAAGAGGGCGGAGATATCTAGATACATAAAATAGATAAAATAGCGATCCCTCAGGATCTAAGATCCTGAGGGATTCGCAGAATCGTTAATACTGCGTCACTTCTTTCCTTTTCTGCTCCGTGCTGGTATCTCTGCTTCCTTTCCTGGGTTGATCCGTTTTGATCTGGTTTGCTTGCGGTCTCCTGTCAAAGGGACAACAGTTAGCTCATCCTTGTCTTTACCTTTGGAATGGCCACCTTCCGTTTTTCCTCCCTCCTGTACATAGAAATGACAATTATCAGTGTTTCTCATTAATCTCTCGTGTTTTGTTATAAATCCTCATCATTATCTAAATTTCTAATGCAAAAGGATTTTAAGTTCTAATGAAAAGATACTAAAATAACCATCGAAACATACCTTCCTTGATACTCCACACACCCCCCAGCTTACCCTTTTTCATGGCCTCATGAAAACATTGTAGTTGACATGCAAAGCAGTGAGGGAGTAGGCTGGAGATGGAATCTCATGTGGGGGTCTATAGCTGTGATGCGAAATTAAATGATCAAAGAAATGGCCTGTCTAGCCCTCGGGCATCTCATACAGGGCTTGATATCCGAGTGCAGGATGCCAAATGATTGGACTCCGGAACCTATATCCTAACCAGGATGGCCCTGCCCTTAAAACAATTTCGCCATAGATGGGGAATCGGTTAGCAACAAGCTTAAAATTCTCATACTTAAATGGCTCTTTGAGCTGAATGTTCAGATTAGATACTCGATATCGAAATTTAGTTGCTTCAATGGCAGGGTCTTTAATGGAGGAAAAGAATTCAAGCCCTTGCCGAATGATTGCTTCATGCATGGGTCCTAATGCTTCAATCACTCCTAGAGCCCTCATGAGATTTCTATGTCTCCTCCATAACTGTTCTGGGTCCCTAGGCTCAGCTCTTACCCATAGGTCTAATCCATTTTCTTGTCTTTTAAAAGCATTGTAGGCTTTAAGCCATTTAATCTGATTGACTGCAAATGAAATAAATGCTTGCAATTGAATATCCCCAACAAAAGGACCAGGGTTCAGCTCGGTCTCTTGTTCTAGTACAAGGTTATGCAGGTAAAATTCACACAATAACCTTTTCACTTTTACCCCATAATGTTTACAGCAATTTATAAAATCATTTATAGTGTTAATTTCTATGGGAGCACCTGCCTTAATAGCCTTTATTTTCAATTGTAAGTACCTTTCCATTAGAAATAGGGCATAGTTCTTGGCAGGGGCTCTACATGCTAGGACATCATTGTATAGAGCACACAAGGTATCCATCTGTTTAATAACTACATCTAATCTACGGGTTACCTTGGCAACTTTCTCTTGTTCCTTTCGCCATCCTTCGAAAGCTTGGTTTTCAAATAGGTTGACGTTCCTTAGCTGCTGCTGTAATTCTTCATATTTTTCTCGGGGGACCATTTGCTCCCTGAGCTTTTCTGCTTCTTGTTGGGCCTGCTTCAAATGTTGGTGAAGGGTTCTTGTTTTCAGGTCCTTCTTCCATGCATCCGTGGAGGCCGGGAGCTTTACTTGAACTTTCTTATTGCGCTGCTTTGAGTTCATAACCCTTATTACTCCCGAAGGTGGTGCCTCCGTCTGAACCATCTTATCATCTTTTTCAATTTTAACACAAACTCCAGCCCACTGTTGTTCCTTTTCAAATGGAATAGCAGTCTGCTCTTCTGCTGCAATTGGAACAACAGTTTGTTCTTCAGCTTCATTTGGAACAGCAGTTTGGCTTTTGTCAGGGTTTTGAGCAGTGGGACGGCTTCTGGTCCTCCGCCTCCTGCTCTTAAGGGATCTTATTGGTGTGGTCAAACCTTTTCTTCCTGAAGTCCCTTTCACCCTTTGCCTCACTTTTAGAATCCTAATCTGCTGGTGAAGCCTGACTATTATGTTTAACATTGTCCGCTTTTCCCTTTGTAATTCCCTTATTTCCATCAACTCTTCAGAAAGAACAGCAGGTTGTTCGCTGTGGGTTGGACTATGGCTAGCTTCCTGATTTTCTCCTTGAGGTGGCTGTTCCGGGGTAAGAACCTTGCTTGGCTCTATTATTTCTTGGGTTGATTCCTCTTCTGCCCTTATTTCTTCTGGACTTTCCTCTAGTGCCTTCTGACTAGGAACGGGTTGTTCCTACTCAGCATTTTCTGTTATCTTCTCATTATGAACGGGCAAATTTTCTACTTCTGCCTCTTCTGCATGCAATTCCTCAGGTGCATCTTTCTCCGGGGTTTTCTCTATGGCCTGGAGGTTAGATGGACTCAGGGGTTGGCCATATTCGCCCATATTGGCCAAAATGTTGGCCAATTCATCTTCCCCTAACGGGTCTTGTAATGGGATTTCTTCATGTTGTTCCATTCCTTCTTCCTTCTCGGACTGCTCAACTTCTTTCTTCTCGTCTCCTTCCTCTTCATTCTGCTCATTCTGTTCTTCTTCTCTCCCTGCAGATTGTTCTGCCTCCTCTTCTTCTTCTTCCGTTTCTGCCTCTGCAAACTATTCTTCTCCCTCGACATCTTCTTCTGACGTTTATGATTCTGCAGAATGTCCTTCTCCTTCGACGTCTTCTTCTTCTGTCTCTGTTTCTGCAGACTGCTCTGTTTCCTCGCTATTTTCTTCCTCTGTCTCTGTCTTTGCAGTCTGGTCATCTTCAATTTCTATTGCTTGGCTCGTGCCTTCCTGGGGCTTCTCCAACCCTCCTTGTAACCCTGCGAGCCTTGCTGACTTTCTACATTTTTCTTGTTGTTCAGATGTACTAGCGTCATGTTTCCGCTTTTCGGGTCGTTTTTCAGGTTGTTTTTCAGCTTGCACTTCCGTGCAAGCGTCCTGCTTTCGTTTCTCTGAACGTTGGGGTGTGTTATCAACTCGTTTTCATTTTTCCGAGCGTCCAGATGTAGCCATTCCTTTATTGATAATAGCAATTATTTCTTCCCAGCTGCTCTACTGCTGGGTGAGACTACAATTCACTACCAAGCGAATTAATCTGTGGTGGCTAACAACGGATTCTACGTGTTGTGCCCTTTTTATATTTCATGCGACATCATGCAATAGTGAATTCAATAATGCAGGTAAATTCACAGAACATTTTTGTTTTAAGACAGCTAGGAGTTTAAGATGTCGTGGTCTTACCACATCCTTTCTGCCTTCACAAGTGATGTAGCTCTGGTTGATTTTTGCCAATTCCACCCATGGCTCTTCTAGCGTTGCTGGTAGCACCCCCTTTCCTCAGATTGTCAAATTTTGGCCCTCGTCCTGAAAGATTTCTAAAATCTTCTGCAGCCTTTCCTTCTTTATTGTCCATACTGGTCCCGTGGTCGATAGTTCTGTGACTCTTGCTATTATGTCGTCAGTGACTGCTATTCGCCTTCTTCTTACTGTGGAGTATTCTTCCTGTAGGTTCTATAAAAATTCTTTCGATACTGTTTCATTAGACTCCTTCAGGTGGTTGAGATAGGTCAACCATTCTTCTCTCTTCAGGATCCTTCGGGCTGTAGCCGAAACAGTTAATGTTTGCGGTTCTCGACGGACTGACCTTCCTCCCATAGTTTCACTGCAAATTCTCAAAGGAACAACAGCTGTTCGTTGAAACGCAGAGAAGCTGGTGGCGTATTTCTTGTTCAAATTCAAATGCAATGGAATATGCAATGGAAATAGCTTCGAACAGCAACTCATGCAGAAGAAAACAAGAATAGCAAATGATCATACCGTTGAGTCGTGCTGTGCTCGAATACAAAATTTTCTCGAATAATGGACTGACACGTGCTCTGGGGAATGATAAGGTTACCTCCCCCCCTGCAATGTGATAGGTTGTCCCAGCCATCAAATAAAGGAGTAGCGTCTGTTCTGCCGTGATGCCTTTATGGAATAGCTTATGACAATATGCCATGTCCGCAAAAACAACCTATTACTGAAATCGAGGTTGAAAGTTAGATCGCTTTTAATATGTAAGGGACTGCGGTGAGTTGATGGAAGTTCGGGGATAAGACATTTGCCATAAATAGCGAGTCTCATGTGGTCACTGTCATGAGCTCCGTAATGATTGGCGATAATAGATAGTCATGCGCGATATGGTTGGGTAATTATATAATTAATTATCACGTCATAAGAAACAAGAGGATATAATCTCCTTACCTATTGGTGTAAAAGTACGACTTCAATACCATTAACAGAGCTCTGCTGCTGACATGTGTCCATAACCTTGGCAGAGTTGTTTATTTCACTTGGGGAACCATAGTCCTTTGTGTATGCCAGGAAGCATTGTATAATGTAAAACTGTAGGCCACTATGTTGGCTTGATGACCAGTTAGTCATAATGCCATTCACGAGGAAGGAGCGAATAGTGGGCAGGCCCGCTCGTGATGAGACCTCCTGTTCCAAGGGTTATTTGTTTGATATACCTTTCGGACCATTTCCCAGGTGTGGTGGCCCTAGTGGGAATGCCACTTCGCTTCCATCCTGATGATCATGGTAGGCCAGCTCGTGATGAGACTTCCTATCCTGCAATTGACAATTTTTAGAAACCATGTTTTGCTTCCTTCTTTTTTCTTCTTGTTTTAAATAAAG
This sequence comes from Pinus taeda, assembly GCA_000404065.3. Lineage (NCBI taxonomy): Eukaryota > Viridiplantae > Streptophyta > Pinopsida > Pinales > Pinaceae > Pinus > Pinus taeda. Next base: position 29,081 of record APFE031159742.1, read on the forward strand.
AGTCTTTCCGGTTTATACAAAAAGGGTGGTTCAACACTCCTTAAGAGTAGGAATGGTGGAAGAAGTCTTAATATCCCAATAGAAAGGTATAGACCCTTTGATCTTATTGCCAAATGATAATCAAAGTAGGTTAAAAAGAACCATCATGATACAGATAATCAATCAGAACGGAGTTAGTAGAACAATGGCAGCAAAAGATGATAAATAAGCATATCTTTCCCTGCGTCCTTTCACCAATTCAGGGCAGTTTCTTATAAATATAGCGATATATGATTTACTGATTTCCGTATACTGTGTTTTTGTTTCCATAACATAAGTGCATAGTTGTATTCCCAAAAGACTCGAAAGAACATTAGCAATAAGCATCCTTAAGAAGAAACAAGCTATTTCAAAATCATATGAGTAGTGCTCCTTTCACGAAAGGGCACAAAAACAGTTCACAGGTATTGTTCGTTTGGAGAAAGGAACAGTGGAAATCAACAGTGTTATTCCTTTTGAAAAGGAACAACAAAATCAAACAAGTGTCGTTCCTTTGGAAAAAGATCGGCAGAAATCAAACAGTGATGTTCCTTTCGGAAACAGCAAAAACACTCAAGTGTTGTTCCTTTTGGAAAAGGAACGACAAAAATCAAAAGTGTTGTCCCTTTTGGAAAAGGAACATCAAAAATCAAAAGTGCTGTCCCTTTTGGAAAAGGAACAGCAAAAATAAAAAATGTTGTTCCTTTTGGAAAAGGAACAGCAAAAATCAAAAGCGTTGTTCCTTTTGGAAAAGGAACAACAAAAATAAAAAATGTTGTTCCTTTTGGAAAAGGAACAACAAAAATCAAAAGTGTTGCCCCTTTTGGAAAAGGAACAACAAAAATCAAAAGTGTTGTTCCTTTTGGAAAAGGAACAACAAAAATAAAAAATGTTGTTCCTTTTGGAAAAGGAACAGCAAAAATCAAAAATGTTGTTCCTTTTGGAAAAGGAATAGCAAAATCAAATGTGTTGTCCTTTTTGGAAAAGGAACAGCAAAAATCAAAAATGTTGTTCCTTTTGGAAAAGGAACAGCAAAAATCAAAAATGTTGTTCCTTTTGGAAAAGGAACAACAAAAATCAAAAGTGATGTTCCTTTTGGAAAAGGAACAACAAAAATCACAAGTGTTGTTTCTTTTGGAAAATGAACAGCAAAAATCACAAGTGTTGTTCCTTTTCGAAAAGGAACAGCAAAAATCACAAGTGTTGTTCCTTTTGGAAAAGGAATAGAAAAAATAATAAAACATGCTGCAAAGATATGTACAAAAAAATAATTCAAGAGGTTATATACAAATTGTAAGGGAAAGTAAAAAAATTTTAGTGAGTTACGGGTGGGGGAGACTTGTCTTCCTCCCGTAAGATCTCCATATCTGAATCGTGGTGTAGTTGTTGGCAGAAGGACTCTCGAGTAAGTGGTTTGCGATAAAGAGAGACTCGATGGCCATTTGCCTTAAAGGTATATCCAGAACCATCAATATTAATCAGTGTAAGGGTACCATTGTCATGTACTTTCTAAATTTCATATGGTCCCAACAAACAATTCTGGAGTTTCCCAGGGAAGTCCTAAAATATAGAGTCATATAAAAGAGCCCAGTCTCCTTCATGGAAGACTCTATTTTTAATGAGAGCATCATGCCATTTAGTTCTCCGCTGTTGTATCAGGGCAATGTGTTGAAGTGTAGAGAACCTAATTTCATCCAGCTCATTAATCTGTTGTAATCGATTAGTTTGTGCCTCAGTTAAGTCTAAACCAACTTCTTGTGTTGTTCGTAACGTCTGGATTTCAAATTCTATAGGAAAGATAGGTTGTTTTCTGAACATTAGCTGGTAAGGTGAGTAACCAGTGGTGCTTCTCCATGTTGTTCTATAAGCCCACAGTGCTTCTGGTAGTTTGGCAGCCCAGTCACGTCTATGTGATGCAATTGTTTTTGTTAGAATCGTTTCTATTATTTTGTTGTTTCTTTCTACTTGCGCATTTGCCTATGGGTGAAATGGGGTCGTAATTTTATGTTGAACATGATAATTGTTGAGTGTTGCCACTATTCTGTTCCCAGCAAACTATGGCCCTCCATCTATAATTATCTCTCTAGGGAGGCCATATCGCACAAATAGATGGAGCAGGAACTGTATAACAGATTCTTCTGTAGCTCTGGGCAAGGCCTCTGCTTCAACCCACTTAGTGATGTATTCTGTTGCCACCAAAATGTATGTTTTTTGGTTTGATGGTGGGTTGATTGGTCCTATGAAATCAAGAGCCCAACGCTCAAATGGTTCGATGACTAACTGTGGTTTTAAAGGCATCTCATCCGAGTGACTAGGGCGTCCTGCTCTCTAGCAATTGCCACATGCTTGGACAAATTTCTTTGCATCTTTAAAAATTGTGGGCCGATAATACCCTGTGTGTAATAATTTATGTGCAGTCCTGCGATCAGTGAAATGTCCACCATATGGTTGGTCATGGCATGCTTTCAATATATCAAAAATTTTATCTTGTCGAATGCATCTCTTGATTTGCGTGTCTGCCCCTGTATGAAACAAATAGCCCCCAATCCAGGAAAATCTGGTACTTCGCTGGACAATCTGTTTCCGCTCATTAGGGGTTAGATGCTTTGGTAACTTACCTACTGCTAGGTAATTGGCGACATCAGCATACCAGGGTGTTTGAACAGCAACAACAAAGAGATGATCATCTGGAAACTGATCTTCAACTGCTGCTGCATTGACTGGTTTTGGCATTCTTGAGAGGAAATCAGCTACCGGGTTTTCTTTCTCGGGTCGATCCTTAATTGTAATATCAAATTCCTACAATAAAATCAGCCATCTAGTTATTCTGCCATTTGTAATAGGCTTGTTTTCTAAGTATTCTATAGCAGAATGATCTGTGTACAAGATAACAAGATATCCAGTGATGTAATGTCTAAATTTATTGACAGCATGTATAACAGCTAGAAATTCTTTTCAGTGACACTATAATTTAATTCAGCAGGGGATAGATTTTTGCTAATGTAATAAATTGCATATGGTTTTCTATACTCCTCCTGTCCAAGGACCGCTCCAATGGCTGTATCTGAGGCATCAGATGATCTCTGGAATGGAAAATCCCAATTTGGTCCACGAAGAACTGGTGCTATAGATACGAGCTTCTTTAGACCATTGAAAGAACGTTCACATTTTTCTGTCCAAAGGAAATCAATATTACCAGTTAGTGCATACAATGGTGCAGCCATGCGTGAATAATGTTCTATAAATATTCTGTAATAACCAGAGAATCCAAGAAAGCTACGTACCTCTGTTTGAGTAGTAGGAGTAGGAATAAGCAAAAGTATTTGGATTTTGGCTGGGTCTACCTGAATGCCAGCTCCTGAAATATAGTGTCCTAAAATAAGTCCTTCTGTCATCATCATGTAGCATTTCTCATGGCTTAAACAAATCCTGGTAGCTATGCAACGTTCTAGGACTTTTTCTAGTGTTTCCAATACTGGATCAAACTCATCTCAGTATGTAGTAAATTAAGTCATCCATATATACTTCCAGTCCTTCATTTATTAGATCTGCAAAAATGCTAAGGATAGCCCTTTGGAATGTGGTAGGGGCATTACATAAACCAAAAGGTAAAACTCGGTAGGCGAATGTTCCCCAAGGACAAGTAAAGGTAGTTTTGTGCTGATCTTCAGGGGCAATCTGTATTTGGTTATACCCACTGAAGCCATCGAGAAAAGAAAAGAATTTCTTCCCTGCCAAAGTGTCCAATACTTGATCGATGAATGGGAGAGGAAAGTGATCTTTCTGCATTGCCTTATTTATCTCTCTGTAGTCCACACAGATTCTCCACTTCCCATTCTTTTTGGTACCACCACAAACGGGGAGACCCATTTACTATCAGAGATAGGATAGATGAAGTTAACATCTAAAAGTTTTTGAAGCTCAGCTTTTACTACTTCTTTTAGATGAGGATTTAGTCTTCTCTGAGGCTGTCTAACAGGTCTTGCATCATTTTCTATGTATATGTGGTGTGTACACAATTGAGGATCAATTCCTTTCATATCAGGGTAATCCCATGCAAATGCTTCTTTATATTTTCTTAAGATATGGATGAGTTTTGTTTCTTGTTCGGATGTAAGGTCGGCGTTAATGTTTAAGGTCTTTCCAGGTTCAATTTCCACAATTTTACTATGTGAAACTGAAGTGACAGGGATTGCGTGATCATGCACATCTTTCAGAGGTTCCTCTTCTACTGCGTTATCAAATGCTGCTTTTATCATATGACACTGGGTACGAGATGTGAGTTCAGTTTGACTAATAAAATTGCTAATGGCATCATCTTTTGTTTGGTCTTTGAACTCTAGTGCTTTTTGTATGGTTAATAGAGATCTAATGTTGTCAGTAAGATATGATACAGGGTGCCTATTAGTTTTAACTATTGTGATGCTTGGTTGCGCTGGGGGATATAGTACAAAATTCTTGATATCTGCCCCCTTGGTTATGATCATATTCCCTTGCCGATAGCTGATATAGGCATCAGCGGTAGCGAGCCAAGGTCTTCCTAAGATCAATGGATGTCCAACAAGTCGGGTTTTAGGGTTTATTATCAGAAAATCAGTTGGGTATTCCCAGGAGTTAACCGAGACCATGACGTCATGCAGTATGCCTTCTGACCTAACCACAAACCGATCAGCAAATTCTAGCAAAGTTGAAGTGGGTTCTGCAGATGTAATACCTAGCTTTTGGCAAGTAGCATTTGTCAATATATTGATTGCAGCTCCAAGATCAACTAAGGCATTGGTTAAGGTTTGGCCATAAATTTGAACAGTTACTATTGGGTTTCCTGGGTCTTCATACTTAATAGGTGTTTCCTTTCCTGATAATAAGTCATATAAAGTGCCGACTACTTGAACTCTTGGATTATCTATTGTATTCCTTCTCGGTCTTTTTATGCACAATTCCTTAATAGTTTTAGCGTATATCGGGATGTCTTGAATGGCTTGAAGGAATGGAATTTTTATGTACAAGTTTTGTAATTCTCCCAGAATGTCAAAATTAGGTTTTTGTATAAGTTGAGGTATGACTAAACATTCTGGGAACGGGGGAGAGGATGTAGTTGCTTGATTATAAGTTTGTTGCCTATTTACATCCTCTTCTTCTGACAGATTTTCTCTAGGTAACTGATCTTCAATCTGAACTGTTTTATTTCCCTCTGTTTGGATAATACGCCCCGATCTTAGCTGAAGATCATTGCACTCCCTCAAATCGGGTCCTTCTTTTGGTGTTTCTAAAATTTGGAGTGCTTGGACCGGTCTGTTATTTGGATTGGGATTGGTTTGGCCTAGGAGTTGGGGTCTCAGATTAGATTGGGGGTTTTGCTGTAAAGCTGGCAGTGTAGGTTGAGGGAAAGGAATATTTCCTACTGGCTGTTGTGTTGGTCTCTGCCAGTTAGACTGCCAGGCTGAGCTTTGTGAAGTGGGGGGAGTCCATTGTGGCGGGTATGGGTTGCTTTGCCAGTATGGTGGGGGATAAGGAGGATTCGATTAACCAGATTGGCTTGTCTGATTTAGCCTCAGGTTTGGAGAAGGATACGACTGTGATGACGAGTTTGGAAATGGGGGTTGAAACTGACTTTGCCATGTATTATATTGTTTATTATTGTACTGCGGATACTGAAAAGAAGAAGATGGGTCTGAAAACATACCAGTTTGTCGCGGCTGACACTGAAGATGCTGGTTGAGTAGATCTATTGCCTCTGGTTCTTCTTCTGCTTCCTTATATACTGCTTTCAGTCCAGGTAATGAGGGACAACTTTTTGTAGAGTGATCCCTTGTACAGATGGCGCATGTCTAAACTATATCTAGTGGACACTCCTTATGGCTATGCTTCTTCCTGCACCTGGGGCAGAATATTTCCAAATTCTGTTCTACCTCTATTTGTTTCTGCTTAGCCTGCAAAACGTCCAATTGTGTAGTCAGTGTTCCTAGTATATCATTTTTAAAATTTTCAAATAAATTTCCAATTTCCACACGTGTTACTCCTTCTGATGAAATTTTGTTTTCTCGTGCAAATTGATCATGTTCTGCTGGTTTGATTCGTGTACTGCCTCTCTAACTCCTGATACATAGATCAATTATGTCAACAAAACTTTCCTGATAAATATCCCCTTTCCCCATAATGTTTAATGTTTCAATCCATTGTTCTTTCATGCACCTTATTAATGTTATTTTCAACACGTTATCAGGCAAGGGCAGCGATGCATAGGGAGATCTTTGTATATTATACTGGAAACATTCCACACATTCTTCTAATGTTTCATTTGGTCTAGCTATCATCTGAAATATTTCATCTTTTAGTTCTCTAGACCTACAGTAATCTTGATATTTCTTTAGAAAAGATTCTTTCATTTGTTCCCAGTTATTTATAACTCCACCACCTAATCCCATAAACCATCTTAGAGTAGCCCCTTTCAAAGTAGAGGGGAACAATTTTAGTTTCTGGGGGTCAGTGGTGTAATCATATCCCCTGCATAGTACATCAAATTCAAATAAAAATGCATCCGGGTCCTCTGATGTAAGTCCGTGAAATGTAGCGATGTGTTGAAGGGGGATTGATTTCATAGGGGCATTTGCTGCGGAATCCACTATGGGGTATTGTAATGTAGAGGTTTGGGTGTTTGGTGGATTTTGAGCCATTGGGTCAAATATATGCCAATAACCTTCTGGAATATCTAAGACAGTATTCCTAGGTTGAGGAGGAATATTTTTAACTAGAGAAGTGCTAATAGCACTTCCTCTATCTGGGATTTCTGTCTGAAGGGATAGGGTTTCTTCAATAATAATTTTTACCGCGCTCCCTTTGTCTGGGCTATTCAATGGCTGAGTTATCCTAGGAGGAGATCTTGGCTCCCCAGTTTCCCTTGTTTCCCCTTCTCCTTCACAAAGATTACTGAGATTCCCTTCTTGCAGTCATTCTGGAATAGAATTTTCAATTTCTTGAAAGTCATGTTCGTCCGTTTGACTATGCACCTCAGCAAAGGCTTCAGATGGTGAACCTATGGCCTGAAGGGAACTAGTAGGCTGTTTGGAAGTAACTTTTCTGGGTCCTACTGAAGGTTGAGATTCGGCTTTCTTATAGATTTCTTCTATGAATGTTGATCGACCAAGGGTCACTGGCCCCTTAGCTTTTTCTGGCTTTGGTAAAGGTTTGGTATTTTTCTCCGGCTTTTTCTGCTTAGTCATGCACTCAATTTAACTACTAAATTTTAAGCAGATAGCAGCAAATCTGCAGGAAAGCGGGCAAAGGAGCAGGGTTTTTACATGCTCCGCATGTAGGTTCTTACCTTCCGTTTTCAAAACCCAATTCTTCCCTAGCAGGTTCGTACACTACTCTTAAAAAGACAAATGGCTACACTCTGTCCCCGGCAACGATGCTAAAATGTAGAGCTATAAAAAGGGTCTCTTTCACCTCTAGTTACCTCACATTAATATGTCAATCCGGGAACGTCTGGTTATTTCAAAGAGTGTCTCAGTCTGAGGCTTAGCACTTGTCAGAGTAATTCTTTCAATACAACTGTTTAAAAGCTACAAAAGTAAATCAATGCATATCTACAACTTAGCTACTTTAAAAGGATAAATCACACCAAGCATTGCATCAGCCAAAGGTTCGGTAGCAATAACCCATCCTTTTCATAACTGATGAGAAAAAATCTGAGGTCTGGGAGCTAGGAAGTAGATGGCGGGGCTCACTACAGCCTAAGATCATCCTTAATGAATATAAATGAAATAGAAAGTAAAGGAAATAGCAATGAAATAGAACAACACATCAGCCAAGGGTTCAGTAGCAATAACCCATCCCTTTCATAGTTGATGGGAGCAGATCAGAGGTCTGGGAGCAAAATAGCAGATGCTGATGCTCACTACAGCCTGAGACTGTCCTTAAGAAACAACAAATTAGCAATCTGGAAATGGAACAACAATTGAAATGGAACAACAATTGAAATGGAACAACAATTAAAATGGAACAACAAATAAATGGAACAACAGTTGAAATAAGCAGTAACCAAGTTCATCAAGCTGTAATTCTATTTAATCACTCAAATCAAAACATCAATCCTTCAGTCTTAAAAGATGTACCCATGCTATGGAACAACACTACCGATTACAACCTTAGAAACACACCGTGTTTAATCTGCTTATGTTATTGATCTAAATAAACGCATACGATTACATCTCAAGATGAAAATAGTAACATTCAATGATAATATGAAATCAGACCTTTCAAGATAACTGTTATAATGCTAAACACAATCGTAATGAACTCTGTAATGGAGTGACAGTATCCTAAGAGATTAATCAACACTTAAAGGATTGGTAACATGACACAGCATCAATATAAAGCTTTGGTTTACAGGAACATGAAACGAGTTAAACATAACAGAGCATGTAATATAACGTTCTTAAAACACAGCAGATTACCAGATTACGTCTATGAACAAACCACACAGAAACCACGCGTAATGGTACAAGAGCAAGTGTCCTCAGGGCCGGGCCCTTAGCCTCCAGGGGTACACCGCTTAAGATTGATCCAAGCTCAAAGATAAAAGAGTAACCAAGTCTGTATTAATGCATGAAATAAAGTTACAGGAACTCAAGTCTTCAACAGAACATAAAAATCATAGTCTCGATCTTCCTTAAAAGAAATTACATAAAACCGTCCTCCCTCTAGCCAACAGTGCTATCCCTTATATAAGGAAGATGGTGGAGATATCTAGATACAAAAAATAGATAAAATAGCGATCCCTCAGGATCTAAGATCCCGAGGGATTCGCAGAATCGTTAATACTGCGTCACTTCTTTCCTTTTCTGCTCCGTGCTGGCATCTCCGCTTCCTTTCCTGGGTTGATCCGTTTTGATCTGGTTTGCTTGCAGTCTCCCGTCAAAGGGACAGCAATTAGCTCATCCTTTTCTTTACCTTTGGAATGGCCACCTTTCGTTTTTCCTCCCTCCTCTACATAGAAATGACAATTATCAATGTTTCTCATTAATCTCTCGTGTTTCATTATAAATCCTCATCATTATCTAAATTTCTAATGCAAAATGATTTTAAGTTCTAATGAAAAGATAATAAAATAACCATCGAAACATACCTTCCTTGATACTCCACAATAGCCACAGAGGCGCATAAGTGCCTGGACCTATGCTCAGGGTTGCGTGAAGATCAGTCGAGTACCATCGTGGAGGTACTAAAGGAAAGAAGAGAAGGAAAATTAATAAGCCCTAAAGGCTTATCGATCTACACAAAGGTAGGATCAAGAAGTGTAGATCGACATCACAACCATCTTAGGGTGCAGAAACTTGGTTCTTGCATCACCCCCATACTGCTTTGGGTGAGACTTCAGTCCGCGCTCTGCGGGCTGAAGCCGAAAGAGCCAGCAGCGTAGGGATTTTCTTTGCTGATTAACGCTGAACCTAGGTTAGGTCCCATCAAGCCAACAAGGAAGGTGGAAGTAAACTTGTTAAGATGTTATGGTTTTACAAACTACTTATAAGCCAAAATGTGGAACTCATCCCCCTTGAATCATTTCTCCCATGCTGTTGGGAGATTGGCTGCATCAATTATGAACTTCTCAGTCAGGATAATCCCCAGGTCTCTTAGTTTCACTCGATTGTCTTGAAAATTAAGAGCAAATAAGCTAGCAAGTTTGGCATTGTGACCTAGTTTCTAAATCTCCTTGTGGAAAGGAATGCACCTTGTGTTCTCAAAAGCCACTCTAATGGCAAGGGATGAATTGAGTATACTCAAAGTACTGGGTTTAGTGCAAACAAGGTCTCCTCCTTTTGCTGGTAGCAAGGGCCATCTTATCTCAACACCTAGTTGATTGATTTTGAATTTTAGGTTATGGCTACATGTGTAAACCTCAAAGGAATGAAAATATGCTCAAATGACAGCAAAACTCCACTCAAGCAGTTGTAACAATAGGATGGTGACAACACAATCTATGTGATGGAATACAAGTAGGAGTCTTTGAACATGTAAAAGATATTTAACACTTAATGCTTTAGGAAACATTCATCATCCAGATTTTAAGTTTAGAGAAATGAGACAATGCACTTAGAAATAAGACTATGTTTTCAAATAGAATAGGGTGTGTGCAACACACATTTTTTAACAGTGACAGACACACCTTTAGTACAATAGCCAGGAGAATTAGCAATAATAATTTCTAGAAAGAGTGAAAGAATCTCTACCTCTCCAATTTCTGCGTTGATTGTGCACTGAAGACTAGCTTGAGATGGATTCTTTCTTTGTGCTGAAAAAATGTTGCGCCTTGCTCAAATTTTTTTGCAACCCATAAAAATCCCTACTACTCCTGAGCTTCTCTGTGCTTTCTAAACTCACTTGCGACCCTTACTTTGGAAATAAACCACTCTTCTCATTCTTTGTATATCACCTGTGAGCAATCATAAAGAAAATTCATGGCCTTCACAATGATTTCAAATTATGGTGCTAATGTAACAAGATGGACATGTAACCCACGTTCCTTATGAAATTTCACGTGCTCAAAAAGTGTTGTTCAAATTTTGTAGGGTGATAAAGGACTTAGATATGATAAATTTGATAACCAAAGTCTGTTGTGGGTGAATAGGACGATGGGTCAATCATGGTGGGTAATGATGCTTAGGAAAGGGGATAGTTTAGGCCTAGGGAAATGTCGTTTAGATGAAAACATTGATAAAAGTTTAGGCGTAAAATAAATAAATAGGAGTAATGTAAACATTAGGAAATGAGGGGAAGGAATGAAATGATGGAAAAAGGAGATAGGTAGAGGGATTAATATAATGTTTAGCAAAGGTATAGGTCAAAACATTAATAATTAAGATATTTTCGACTCTTCGACCATATTACCAACCTATCATCACCTAATGGCTAAACTCACCGATAAAACCTTCACAAACAATACACACTCCTTCCCAATGACCGACCTTGATGGCCAAAGTGATAACCCGACTAACGATGACTCCTTTAAGCAGTAACAGGTCAAAACATAACACTGCATAAAATTTATGATTTTGACCTTCTTCAAAACAACAAATAATTAACTCAAGGTACACTAACCTACTCTAACAAGTTGCGTTATAAATATGCAACAAGAGGTATGGTTGTTATTTTTTCATGTTTATAATGATGATTTTTCTTTTGAGTAGGTTGTTCATTGTAAATACTGCAAAGAGATGGTATATAAAGCTCCATGGGTAGTATGTTTTGGTTTTTAATGGTTTTGTTGGTTGTAGGTGTCATAGAACACCAAGGACAGTGTTCCTCTAAGGGGGATGGTTTTATAATAGCCCTAGGTTAATAGTTCATGTAATAGAGTTAATAAAGTCAAAATAAGATCAAGGTCATGGAAAACTTATTCCAAGCTGAATGTTGGGCAAAACATCCTAATGGCCATCACTTGTTGTGTATTATGGATAAGGGGAAATTGGCAAAGGAAATGGAAAAGGATTTGAAAAGGTAAAAAGGCATTATTGGTATTTTATTTATGAAAACAGAGGAAAATAAGAGAAAAGGGAGTTGAAAGGTCATAGGTTTCATGTGAGGAGGAAATTGAATGAAAAATAAAGAAAATGAAGAAATTAGAGGAATCAATAATAAAAAGACATCAGAGCATCACTTTGGGGCCTTTTGTCAGTTCAGTTTTGGAATTAGTCTCCAAGAGGAGAAGGAAAGAAATCAAGCAAAGGAAGGACAAGGAAAGCAAAGGAAAGAATGCATCAAACAAGGAAAGGTGGGATCAAATAGTTTAAGTGGGAGTACTTGTAGGTAACAGGTTGCATGTATGATTTCCTAGTTGGTTTTGGCATACATGGTATATGCATGTGTGTATTTGGTTTCTTTGTTTTCACTGGCATAGGTTTTTCCAGGATTCGACAGTGCTTTTAGACTTGCCTTTCCATTTTCGGATAGGCATGGTATGATGGGATTCATTCTTGGTTGAGCTTTAGATTTCCACAAGGTTTTGGATCTAGGCGAGGTGGTCTCAAGAAAATCCCAAGGGTTGGGGGTGGAGATGGTTTTCTTCTGGAAGCCCTCAATAGGTGGGTGGAGACAGGAAAATTACTCAAGGGATGGTGAAGGAATTCTGAGGCAGCCAAGCTTGACTTGGTTTTGTGATCTCAGGACTAGTTTAGGTGAGATCATGGCATGGTGAGGGTGGAAGTGGTTTATCATTGGTTTTTTATGGATTGGTTTATCTAATGAGATACCACATTCATGCTTGGAATATGGCATAGGGTGATTGGCTGAAAGAAAGTTTTGGTTGAACCAATCGATGGTTGGGTGGTAGGTGAAAGTCTCTGACTTGGTTGGATTTTTCCTATGGTTAATAAGAGCTAAGTTTCTCTTGTTTTTTATGAGTAATTATACTTGTTATTATGTCGCTTTAATGGTTGTTCTATCATTTTTATCTATATGATTATATGGTGGTTATAATCATGGTTATATGACATATTTAAGTATGGATCTTATCATATTTTGATTAATGAATGTATGGTTAATGAATGCATGACCTAATTGGTGTTATGACAACTATTGTGAGAAGGCATTGGTCCTTCTTGGTAAAACTAAAATAATTTTTAGATCCCTATTTTATTATATGCATTCATGACCTATAGATTTCAAGTTTACCATGTGTTTGAGGGGATGCCTATCCTGGTTGGGAAGGGTCAGTTCAAGTCCTTGTTCAAGTTTTTGGCTTAGAAGCTTTATTTCTATGTTATTATAATTTCTAGAAGTTTCATTGATTTCTAGGTAGAGGCCTGAGTGCTAGCCCTAAAAACGAGGCTTAGAATTTGGTGTTGCTGGTACAAAATTGACTGGAAAAGTCAATGGTCACAAGGAAGCAGGAATATGGGAGTGAATGGAGGCTTAAAGCCACTTGGAGGCCTTGTCAAGGTAGTGACTAAGGTTCCAGTTTAGTGAAAAAGAGAGTTAACTCAGGGGTTGGACACCTAGAGGGGTTTGGTAGCTCTTGGAGGTCTTGTAACACCCGAGGGAAGTCAATAAGGTCTTAAGTTTTTGACTCCATTTCCTTAAGGACATATAGGAGGTTGATGTAATAGCACCAAGTTAAAAATCCATGTAATATAGTTAATAAAGGAAAAATAAGGCCAAGGTCAAGGGATGCTTATTCCAAGCTCAATGTTGGGCAAAACATCCTAGTGGGCATCACTTGTTGTGTATTATGGCTAAGGGGAAATTTACAAAGGCAGTGGAAAAGGATTTGAAAAGGAAAAGAGGAATTATTCATATTTTATTTAAGAAAATAAAGGAAAATATGAGAAAAGGGAGGTGAAAGGTCACAAGTTGCATGTGGAGAGGAAATTGAAGGAAAATTAATGAAAATGAAGAAATTAGACACATCAATAATAAAAGGATATCAGAGTATGCATTTGGGGCCTTTTTTCAGTTCAGTTTTGGAATTAGTCTCAGAGAGGAGAATATAACCAAGAGGAGAAGGAAAGCAAGGAAATCAAAAGAAGGACAAGGAAAGTAAAGGAAGGACAAGGATAAAAATGGAAAGCAAGGATCAAACAAGGCTAGATCCAACAGCTTCAACAGAAATACTTGCAGGTAACAGGTTGTATGTATGATTTCCTAGCTATATTTGGCATGCATGGTATCTGCCTGTGTGTATTTGGTTTCTTTGTTATCACTGGCATGGGCTTTATTGGCTTTTGATAATGTTTTTAGCCTTGTGTTTCCATTTCTAGAAAGCCATGGTGTGACAGAATTATTTATTGGTTGATATTTTGATTACAGAAGGTTTTGGATCTAGGTGAGGTGGTCTTAGGAAAATCCAAAAGGTTCAGGGTGGAGATGGTTTTCTCTGGGATGCCCTCAAAAAGTGGGTGGAGACAAGAAAATTCCTCAAGGAATGGTGAAGGAATTCAGAGGCATCCAAGCTCGGTTTTATTTTATGATCTCAAGACTGGTTTAGGCGAGATCATGGTATGGTGAAGGTGCAGGTGGTTTAACCTCTGTATTCCCTTGATTGCTTATGGATTGGTTTATCCCATGAGATTCCACATTCATGCTTGGAATATGGCATGGAGGTGATTAGCTGAAAGAAATATTTGGTTAACCAATCTATGGTTGGATGATACATTGACTTCCCTAACTAGGTTGGATTTTTCATATGGTTAATAAGAGCTAAGTTCCTCTTGTTTTCTATGAGTAATTATACTTGTTATTATGTGGCTTTAATGGTTTTTCTATAATTGTTATCTTTATGGTTATATGACAGATTTAAGTATGGATCTCATGATATTTTAATTAATGAATGTTTGGTTAATGAATGCATGACCTAATTGGTGTTATAACATCCATTGTGAGAAGGCATTGGTCCTTCTATTTAAACCTCAAATAAGTGTCAAATCCCTATGTTCATATATGCATTCATGACCTATAGATTGCATGTTTACCATGTGTTTGATGAAATTCTTGTCCTAGTTGGGAAGGGTTAGGTCAAGTCCTTGTTCAATTTTTTGGTTTAGAAGCTTTGTTTCTATGTTATTTATCATTTTTGGAAGTTTCACTGAGTTCTGGGTAGAGGCCTAAGCCCTAGCCCTAAAAAAGGGGCTAAAAAATCAGATTTGCTCACACATAACTGATCGGAAAATTCCACAATCACTGGGAAGTGAGCCTATGGGAGAAACTAGAGGCTTACAATCACTTAGAGGCCTTGTCAAGGGAGTGACTAAGGCTCTAGGTTAGTGAAAAAGAGAGTTAGCTTATGGGTTGGACAGTTGTAGGTGTTGGGTAGCTCTTGGATGTCCAATACCACCTGAGGGAAGTTAGTAAGGTCTTAAGTTGTCGAATCCATTTTTTTAAGTTCATATAGGAGGTTGAGTCTTATTATAATGACCCTTAACTCATGTTTACCCCGGGAAAAATGGTGAAAATGGGTAAATATGGGAGGAGGCGGTTATAAGGTGGTATTAAAGCGGGTTGCACTCTCTTTTGGTAAAATTTGATGTTGTCAAGGTTATGGTTGTCATGCATGGGGTCATGGAATACAGTTGGTATGGTCATGAATGATATTGTTATGTTTATATTCTTATGATTATATATGTATCATGCTAATTTGGACTAATTTTGTAGATGAGATAAGCCTCCCCTGGACGTCAAGAGGTAAGGTTTTGATTTTGGTGTCTATTTGGTTTATCTGGCATGGCCTACTTGTAGGAAGAAGAGAATCAGAGATGAAGATAAAAATGGTAGACTACAATTCTCGTGACTCTCCCTACAGATGAGTTGGGAAGCAAGGAGAAGAGTATTCTCCTGGTATAAAAGATAGATTGAGGAGTTTGAGGGCAGAAATAGGGAGTTTCAAAATGGACAATGACAGGTTGGTTGAGGCTCAAGAATGACTTGCAAAGTGTAACAACCTCCTCCCACATCCACCCAAGTAACCATGCAAACCAGGTAAATATGTGATGACAGGCTACTATGATCATATTTGACCTACTATGTGACTTTAAGGAAGTAGAATCGATAGAAACATCACACACAGTCATCCAACATCATCAATAGAATCCTCAGGACACAAATCAGCCACACACACAGCCTGTCCCCAGGTCCCGTTGTTGTTCTGGATATCTTAGGCCATATTCTCTCTCATGCTATGGGAAAGGAAGCAACCAACAAACTAAAGTCGCTCTCACAGGCTTTCTTTCTAGCGACCAGAGACCAAAATTGCTAGTGACCCCTGATCTTCTAATTTTTCCATGAAATTCCTTTTTCAAAGGAAATTCTACTTCATGTTTATGAATATGCCAAAAGGCATTTGGATCTTCAGAACAACAAGATTTTAGTTTATGAGAGATCTCACCTATTTCTTTTTCAAATTTTCCTTTCAGAAGATTTTCATCATTCTTGAGCATTTCTTTCTTCTTCTCCATCTTTTCCAAGGTATTATGTAACCTGTCAATTCTGCTCAATCTATTAGGAGAACTGGAATGAATAAAAGGATAGAAATAATCTATACCTTTGAAGAGAAGAAAATATCCCCATTTTTGTGATTTTTCATCATAAGTGCTTCCATGTCTTCTGAAATTGCTTAGGAAAGGAGTTCCTAAGTACATAGCATAATCAAGCCTTGTGACTAATGGAGCATGAACTTGAATTCCTTCAGCTTGAGAAACGAAGACATCTATTATAGCTTCTTTCGTTGTCTTGATTTCTCCATTTGCAGTGACAACTCCTGGACATTTTGTCTTTTGTATTTGAGGATAGGGAATTAGAGTGACGTTTACTATGTTCAATCTTGAACTTGTATCAATTAGAACCTTCCACCATTCTATGGAAGAACCAATTTTCATTTTCATTTTTACACAGTACATTACATCTGCGTTCATTGCATTCATTCCTAATCCATATCTAGGATCTTCAAATTCTTCATTTGGAATTTCAAAGTCTGCAGATTTGAAAATCCCTTTCATTGGATCATGATATGGATCAGGCTATCTTTCTGGTTCTTTTTGTTATGTCTGTGAAGATTCCCCTTTTGTGGGTTGTGCATGTAAAGAATGTATATTGTGCCCCTAATGTGCTTCAATGCATAGCCTTCTATTCTCTCTAACTTCTTTTCTGAGATATTTGATAGCTTGACTAATTGTATGAAGTGTTTGAGGAAGATCATCTTCAATTGTTTGTTGTCTGAATTGTCTTGTTAGACCATCAACTGAAAATAAGGCTGCAGAAGGAATATAGCTATGTTGATGATTTATCTGTGACTTTTTCTATTCTTGATATTGTTGTGACTTGGACTGTTGAAGATGGGTCATCAGCAATCCTTTATACATTTCCTTGAGTTTTGGATCATCAACATTAACCATTTGTGTAAAATAAATTCTAGAAAGCTCATCATGATCTAAGCTTTCATTTGATAGTGATCTGAATATCCTGACTGCATTAAATTTGCAAATCTCAGGATCACTACATTCAAAGAGTTCTTGAAAACATTCATTACAGTGTGGATATTTGCAATATTCAACCTTAGAATCCTCTTCTTCATAAGTAGCATATATCTGGTCATTTAGATCATAATAATTTTTTGAATCTGTTAATTCTTCACAACTAGAAGGGAGATCAATAATATTTACCTTACCATATTTACTTTTATAGCTAAATTGTTTCTTCTTCCTAGATTGTTGTTTGTCTTTTTTAAGTTTTGGACAAGTTGGAGCAATATGTCCTTTTTCATTGCAATGGAAGAAAAATATTTTCTTATGTTTTGGCCTTTGATGAAATTGGCATGTTTTTTTGTATTCTCTGGGAGGCCTTCTATAAATGATTCTTTTTGTTTTCTGTGGATCTAAAAGTTTGCTTAGAGTAAGCTTTCTTTTTAGAGCGACGACGATCATATCCCCCTAAACTTTTAGAGCCATGTAAATGCCATTGTTTACATAGTTGTTGATAGCCATGTGGTTTAGTGGAGCTGGTGGCAGCTCGAGCAACTTTCATCTGAGAGCAGAGTTCAACAATGACAGCTTTAATAGCTTGTCTTATAACACCAAATTTATAGGCACCAATCTTTCTGGGAAGCTTATTCAGAATGGCAGTATTTATCTAATTTGGTAAAGAAGCAAGGAAGATTTCTTTCCATTTGGGATCTAGAATCATGTTAGAAGAAAGAGTATGCAGACAATGGAGATATTCCATAAAATATTCATCAAAATGCTGCATATTAGTAAGCTTCATGGATGTAAGTGCGACTGCAGCAAGTTCATTATTGATATGAGGATAACCACAAAAATTGACAAGAATGCCATGCATTAGGAAACCAATCATGTTATTCACAGGTAATGAAGTCTGTGGATCCATATATGTAGTATTATATGGGTTCATTACCACAGATGTTTCCCAAGAACGAATGAGGACAGGATCATAATGAATTTCTACTTTAAGCCAAGAATCAAGGAGTCCTTCGAATCCACTGATGATTTTCTTGGTTGTATTTATTAGAGAAATGTCATCTGCTAAATATGTGCAGTAACAAATCAACATGGAACTCAATGTAGATAGTGTTTCTGCTTCAGAACAATTGTCAATATTCCATGAATATGTGGAAGAAGCATACCAATCTTTATGATATTCTGATTTCATGACACCTCTTTTATCAGGAGCAGGTGAGCCAAGAAGAATTCCAAGAACTTCTATCAATAACTTTATGTACAATTTTATCTTTAGGTTCTTCTTCATCAAAAAATGAAATCAGATCAAGAATGTCTTTTGCTATCTGAAAAGTTTCTTTATCAGGAAGAGAAAAATTATTCACAAGAAACTCTAAATCTTCTAGAGTAGGAGGAGCAGAGGGTGCTGCTTCAAATTTGTTGAGTATTGTATCAGAACTGGAAGGCTTATCAGGATCATCTCCTGATTTCAACCACTCAGAAACTGTCATTTTATGTCCAGGGCTTGAAGAGTTTAGACTAGAAAACATGCCAGGATTAGCCATAGGAGCATAGACAAAGGTAGTTTCTAGTTTAGGAAAAATGATATCACCAGGATTCTTCATTTTTTATTGAAGTGTAGTGGGAACAACATGGAAAGGCAATTTATCTTGAGGATTTGAGAAAAAAGTAGTAGCTTTAAAAGTAGGATCGGGAGTGTTTTTCTTTTTCAGACTTCCAATGGAAGTAGAGACAACCCGAACTTGTTTCTTTACTACTTCAAGTGACATTTTTAATCTTCTCATCATATCTTGATTCTTATCTGCTATTGAATGTACTTTGCCAATCCATTTGGAATTATCATTAATCCATTTTTCTAAAACATCAATATTTTTAGCAATATGAAAATCATTTGATCCAATAGTTTTTATTCCATCTAGTAATTGATCTCTGGTAAAATCTATCTTTTGAAGAATTTTATCAATTATTTCTTGGAGAATTTTATTTTCTGTGGCTGCATATTGATGATTTCTTTCTAGATGTTTAATCAAACTATGTAGAGCAAGATTTGTCCAGTTTGTTGTTGCAACGGATTCCCTGTCTGAAAGATGAGACTGGTCAGACTAAAGTGGAAGTAACTTAAAAATCTTATCATCTTGTCTGATAACAAGATTTTTCCAAGGAGGAATCATTGTCTCAGTGCTAAGAATAGTGCCATATATTAATTCCCATTTGTGTTGTGGCACTTCTGTCTGTAAGGCTGACCCTTGCATCATATTCACTCTAAGGATTTGACAGATGTGTTCTAACAAAAGTTGCCCTTTCATCTTAATAGATTGTAAATGTTTCAGAACATTTGATCTTTGCAACATATTTTTATATTTATCATCTATGTGAGGGATGATAAGTGGTCCAAGAATTTCAACTGGATTTTCCTTAATTTTTGTTTTTATATCTTCATAAGATAGATTCTTGAACTTTTTTACTAAAGCCATTTCTACTTCATTTGTACTTGGATAATAAAATTCATCAAAAGAAATCCATTGGTTATTCTATTCCATCCAAGCTTTCCAATTTTTATTGTTGACTTTGTTGATTGTTGACCTATCTTTCTTTGAATAGGTTTTCATTTCTTCACAGTATCTATACTCTTGCTTATGAGTATACAGATCCCAGTTAAACATTTTCTTATACCATTCATTTGAGGGATCATAAGGACTTATTCCTTTGTATATCTTAAGAAATTGAATGATTTCTTCATGAGAAGGAAACTGTACATTACTAGGAATATTATTCCTAGGACCCAATCTGTAGCTGGGGATTTCTTTTGGATATCCTAAGCCTTTTGTAGCAGATTTTCCTACTGATTGAAGCAAAATTTCTTCATGAGCTGAAAAAAGAGTACACTTTGTATATTCTTGTGTTTGATTTCCACAACTTGGAACAAAACGAATCATGTTTATTCTTCTTTTGTCTTGATCATGTTCTTCTTTTTCATGGGGTTTGGAAAGACTAGGAGTTTGCTAACAAAAGCCAGGAGAACAATGAGGCTGATTACATATAGATGGTTGTGGAAATTGTGGAATTTGGAATGTTGATTGCACATTAATTGTTCTAGGAGGAACAATATTTGAATGCGGAGACTGAAGAGTTTGTGCAATCATATTTGATAACATATGCATGAAGTTTGGATCAGATGTAAGATCATATGAAGGACATGGTGATCCTTTAGGAATAGATGCAATAGAGGACATATGTGGTTTTACTATGACTTCAGTTTTTACAGGGTTTTGTATAACAAGAGGAGGAGGAGGTCCACCATAATCAGACTGTGCATACTCTGATTGGGGAAAGAAACGAGTTCGAACAAGGCCATTATCTTCTTGAATAGAAGTTTGACCAGTGATAGGCTGTGGACAGGGAGAAGTACGAATAGAAGCTCAATTTGTGACCTATTCTGTTGGCGGTTTAACATCTCGACGAGATATCATTTGAGGAGCAACAAGATCTAAGCCATAGTGATGATTGATTAGAGTAGTGAACTCATAGGTTTCAAAAACTTGTTGGACAACAGAAGGAGTGGTCTTCTTATAAAATTTGATGATACATCACCAATGAATAACAACATTATTGCTATTATCTTCAAAATCATCATATCCATGTGTTTGGATGTCGAGCATTAGATCATTGATGGCATTAGGATCATCTAAGGAAATAGAAAAATCAGGAACACGGGACCAAGAAATTGGACCGTAGGCTAATGTTCCTTGACATCCTCCAATTAAATATTTATGAAACGTTTTCCATCGGCGATTGAAAACACAAGAGAAGACAACAACATCTTGAGCTTTTCTATGTAGTGGCTGAACTCCAATTTGGGTATGACCAAAATGAGCAAAATTAAGACCAACTTTTTGTGCAACTGTAAACTCAGATTACTTCAAAATGTTCATTGTTTGAAGTAGATGATTATTACTGGAGGTTTGTAGAATTTCTTCTTTAACCTTATATCTCCAGTATTGTATAGTGTCTAATAATCCCAGATTTGTATAGACATCTTTGGGGTCTATTTTTGGTAAAGACCAAGAACCGGACTTACTCTGTTCATTTAATAATGTAATAGATTTATCATTGACGACAGTGTGAAATCCATATTGTATTTTTTCATTACATTCTCTTTCTTCTTCCTCTCTAAGAATTTCATCAAAATTTTTATCACTAAACTCATGAAGAGAACTTCATGCTAGGGAAAAATTATCCATAACTAATACTTTCTAACAAAAGGAAGAAAGCGCAAATACTTTCAACCTTACTCTGATACCAACTACAAAGCGAACACAATGAAAGCGAGAATGCAAAAATGTGGAAACAAACAAAATCTATGACTAATACTTTAATCATAGAGAGGGAAGAGACTCCTCTACTACGCAATCTAGCATCACGAATCTATTTTTGAATATATTTGAATACAAATTACAACAAGAGTATTAGTTCATAATAATACCAGGTCTGCTTAATTGCTCCAATATCTAACAATTCTTCTGAACAATATCCTCGTGCCGAAACACGAACTATGGCCCAACGGTCTACTTCTGCATCCTTGCAACTTCTTCAACCTTAACAAGGCTCATACAAGTTTGAGAATAGAATCCAAAACAATCTACAAAGGAGACATAGATTTACAGAAATTGAGGAATCTTTATTGATGAACTTCAAAACTCGAGTATTACAAAGTTGCTTCTCAAGCAATACTAAGTTACTTCTCCAGCAGAAAGGCTCTCTAAATTTCTCAAAACTTGAATGCCTCTCTTCCCTAGTCTTCATCTATTTATAGATCCTCCCAGTTCTAGGTTTGGTGATACCTCCATATTGGATATGAGAGAATCTTACTTTACATCAAAATAAAATCCTTACATCAGATATGAGAGAATCCCGCTTTCGGGTTACCGGAGGACATCCACACAATATCTTACCTTACATCAAAATCAAATCCTTACATCATATATGAGAGAATCCTACTTTCAGGTAACCCAGAGGACATCCACACGGTAATTCAATCATAAAATATTTTATATTTATTCTTATCCCTTTATTTAATTATATATGTCGGATTGATTACACTGTAAGAGATTCTTTTTCAAGGAACCTTACAAAAAACCTGTCTGCCACCAAATTTGGACAGAAAGACATTACAAAATGAAAAAATGTTCTAGTTGTTCACGAGAATAATGATGTTCTCTGAACCTAGTCAAGGATTCATTATTAAAATACTATGAGTAAATTTCTTCCTCACATTCCCAAATTGGTACTTCTGCATATTCTAGTACTTCGTCCTGAAAAAGTAGTGGGCCAAAAGGATTTAAATCTAGATCTGTCATGGCATGAAATGACTCATATTCATGTAAAGAGCCATTCATATTCTCCTGAATCTTCTGAAGAAAATATTTCGTGTAATAAACCAATGAAAGGATCCATTGGCGCGGAGTGCTGCAAGCATGTGATAATTGGTGATATTACTAATATCCACAATCCTTTTGTATAAATTTATTGATTGATGTGCTTGTGGTTCTGTAAATCCAGGAAGTTGTAATAATTGGAGAGAGGATGGGTAAAAACATAGAGGACTTCTACCATAAATGTTCCACCATTCTTTAAACCATTCAGGTGTGGGGTCTTGTTCTTCGATTTGTGTAACTTGCATCCCATGATATCTAAAAGAAAACTGCACATTATAGAAAAACGAGTTTGTTTTATTTTCAAAACACATACTTATATACCAGGCTTTCTCTTGGCGTTCATGATTTTCAGAGTTCTGAAGGTTGGGTGGCAATAGGAA
The DNA here is from genome assembly GCA_000404065.3 of Pinus taeda. NCBI lineage: Eukaryota > Viridiplantae > Streptophyta > Pinopsida > Pinales > Pinaceae > Pinus > Pinus taeda. The sequence continues at coordinate 51,872 of APFE031159742.1, forward strand.
GCGATCAATGTAGATTTCACATCGGATTAGATTTTCATCTGCGTCTCTGTGTAATGTGAAATCAAGATTTCTCAAATCTTGAAGAAAGCTTAAAGCTTCAAAAGCTTCATCATTTATTTGCATTTGATCATCCCATGAGAAACAATGTTGTCCAGTTCCATGCCAATATTTGATTTCTTTCATTGGAAACCAATCTGCTTGATAATCGAGTAGAGATTTTTGCAGATTCAAAGTGTCAGAACCATCAGCACATTCAATGGGAATCTAATTTTCTAATCTTCTTATGAAGTTACATCTGAGATTATTAACATCATTTCTCTGTAAAAATTCCTGGCTGAGAAGATCTGCGAAGGAATTCTTAACTCCAGAAATGAACTCTACATCAAAACGATACTAGGCCAATGTCATTATCCATCTAACCATTGCTGCATCTTCAAAGTCACATTTATGGATAGCAAACTTAAGGGCTTGGTAATCTGTTTTGACTATAAAATGTTTATAGATCACAAAATCTTTGAATTTGGCAATGCCAAGGCAGACAGCTCTAAGTTCTTCCTTTAGTCTGGACCAATTTTTTTGTGTAGTTGACCAGATTCCAGAGGCATACTGGCAAATTTCATATTCCATTTTCTTTTTATTAGGCTCATGTTGGTAGAAAATTGCACCCCATCCAATATCACTGGCACCCGTAATGATGGTTTTAGGCCATTCTTCATTGATTGTGCTTAAAGGAGATATATTCCTATTTTTTCCTTTAATTCTTCTGACTGCCTCTGTTAAATCCTCTGTCCGTGGAATTGGATCTTTTTGCAATCTTTTATTCAATAAGACTCTATCTTGGGCACAATGTCTGACAAATTTGGAGATGTAATTCAAACTACCCAAGAATATTTGTAGTTGAGTTTTATCAGTGATTCTGTTTGGAAATTTATCTGTGAAATCAAGACTATGTTTCATAATGTAATATGATCCATATTTAATCACATATCCCAAGAAATCTATCATAGTTTGAAATAACTTCATTTTTGAATCTGATAAAAATATACCCTTTTCTTTGACTCTCTTGTAGAATATATTAAGATGCTTTATATGAGAGGGAATATCTGCAAAATGAATTATAACATCATCAATATATTTCTTCAAGAAATCAACCATACCTTCAAAAGTTTCATCCATAATCCTCTGGAAGGCAGATGTAGCATTTACTAGTCCAAAGGGCATAATATTCCATTCAAAATGTCCTTCTAGTACTGAAAAAGCTATTTTCCATTTATCTTCTTCTTTTATCCCTACTTGCCAGAAACCAGACTTTAAATCAAACTTGGAAAATATTTTTGACTGTGATATCTGAGACAAAAGCACTGAGGGCTTTGGCAAGGGATAAGCATCATAATCAAGAATATTATTCAGAGGTTTGTAGTTTACTACCAATCTTGGTTTTCCTCTGATAATCTCTGAATGTTTGTTGACATAAAATCCAAAACAAGCAATAGGGCTATGAGACTTCCTGATCAAACCTTTTTGCAGTAAGGATTTTATTTCTTCTTTACAATACCTGAGCTGTTCAGAATTCATCAGTATTTCTTTTGATCTTCTAAGTTTTCCATGAAATTCCTTTTTCAAAGGCAATTCTACTTCATGTTTATGAATATGCCAAAAGGCATTTGGATCTTTAGAACAACAAGATTTTAGTTTCTGAGAGATCTCACATATTTCTTTTTCAAATTTGGGATTTAAGCCACTTTTTCAAGCCCAAAGCCTAGGCCATTGCCCAGAATAAAGTGATAGCTTGAAATCATTAAAAATATAGTGAAACAATGATGCAAAAGAAATAAGTTGAACATGACCATAACGAGACCCCTACTAGCCTTGCTAGGCATTTCGTCAAACATATCATCAACATGTAACTTATAGGTGTAAACAACAAAATTAAGTGTAGGGATCTCATACTTATCTAAGAATCACTATGAACCATTGTTCCCTATTAGGCCATAGATACACTATCCATTCATTCGCAAGTAAAAACATGTTAAGGTACATACATAGTTGTTGTCATAAAATATACATATAACTAGCATAATAGGAACATAATTACCATAAATATATCAACCATCAAAATCCTAATATACATCAACCCATTTAAACATGAAAATCAAGGGAATGAATTCCTCATTAATGAATGAAATGAACCAACTAGGGATGGGACTACCATGTTCCACCCGACCATAGAATGGCTGAGCCAAATGTCTCTTCATCCATTCACCCCTGTGCCATATTCCAAATATGAATGTGGACTCAAAGCAAAAGAACCAACCAGTTCATATCGATGCTAAACTACCTCACCCTCAACAATAGAAACCAGGCTTTACCGTAATCCATCCCAGATCACTAGGCCAACACAACAAACACATCATATGAGGCTTTACTTTGATCTACACCTGATCACTAGGCCAAACAAGCATGGATTCCACCATATTTCTCCACCTACACTGTGAGGAATTTTCCTGTCTCCCAGTCTTTCAGGCTTTACCGCAATCCAAACCTAAATCACTAGGCCCTAAACCAAGACCCACTCTCCAGGCTTTACCACATATCCCAACCCAGGATTACTAGGCCAAACGAAGAGCACACCACCTCTAGGCTTTACCGTATATCCCTCCATTCATCGGAAAGGATTCCTAGGCCATCTGAGGCAACAAAAAATTCCACTTTACCATAACCCATAGTCTGGTTCAGCTGTTACTAGGCCATGTGTTCTATCATTTCAGAGATCCACCCCACTTAGCTTCAAATGCATCCAACAATCCAGCTCAACCAAAACATGAGAACCCCATCACACCATGGCTATTCGAAAATGGCAAGGCTAGGCTGAAAACACTATTACACTTGGAAAAACCCATGCCATGATAGAAAAGAATCACATGCAATGCCATGCATGCAAAATATAGCAAGGAAAATACACATGCAAGTTGATACCTATAATGAAGCATTTTGTAGTTGCTTGATCCTAACTTTCCCTGCTTGATCTTTGCTTCCTCTTTCCTTCTTTTCCTTTCTTGCTCCAATGCAAAAATACTCCAAGAAAACTTTGTTTCCAATAGTATGAGAGAGAAAACGAATAATGAGAGAGCTCCAAAATTCAATTGACAAAAGGTTACCAATTGATCCTCGGAAGCATTTTTATGAATGAGGCCTCTATTTTCTTCAATTTCCATTATTTTCCTTCATTTAACTCTTCACATGAAACTGTCACCTTTCACCTCCCTTTTCTCCTAATTTCCATTATTTTCATAAATAATTGTGCCAAAAATTCCATTTTGCCTTTCCAAAGCCTTAACCATTGCCTTTTCCAATTTCCTTAGCCATAAACAACCAAATGAACATCCACTAGGATGTCTTTCCCAACATTCATCTTGGAATAAGTGTCCCACCAACTGTGGTTATTTTTTTAACTTTTCTGACATGGAATTTTCACCATGGCTATTACAAAACCATCCCCCCTTAGGGGACACAGTCCTTGGTTTTCAATTAATGATATACCTCAGAAACTTGTTGAAAGAATACATATTGCTCATGGAGCTTTATAACATAGCTTGATGCAGTATTTAGAATAAAATATCTTCTAAAAAAAAACGTCATGACAACATGATAACATACCGAATAGTGGAGCTTTATAACACAACTCATTACGATATTTACAATGATCATCCTACTAAATACCAACCCACATGACATCACAACATCATAATAACATAACCACATGATAGCATAGTAACATGACAACATAATCATAATGGAATAACACCCATACCACACAGTGGATCTTTATAACATAGCTCATGGCGGTATTTACATCCATATGCTTTTGTACATATAGAAACATTACAAAAAATATATACCAAAAACATATACCAAATCATATACCAAGGCATATATCAAAACATATACTAAACACCATATCTAAGCTTATATCAAAACATCAGATAGCATATACCAAACCATCATAAAGCATATATCAACTACCATAAAGCATATACCAAACCACCATAAAGCACATATCAACCACCATAAATCATATAACAAACCACCATATCGAAGCTTCTTTGCCTCAACCGGAAAACAAGTAAGGATACATAGCCCACATCTGATCTACCATCTCCCATGTAGCTTCATCAAGCCCAAAGTGCTTCCATTGCACTTTAACTTGCTCGATTGCTCGGTTCCGTAGCATGAGAAAATTTTTCTACAATATAAACTTAGGCTCCAACTGTAATTCTCCATCTAGGTCCACTTGCAATACAGACAAGTCAATCACATGATCAACATCCTTAACATACTTCTTAAGCAAAGATAAATGGAAAAAATCATGGACTTTCACTGTCGGAGACAATGCAAGTCAATAGGCTATTGGCCCAACCTCTTAATAATACTGATGGGTCCACAAAGTCATGGTGTTATAACAACCCTGGTGAAAATTCCATGTAATAAAGTTAAAAACAATAACCACAAATGAATGGGACACTTACTACAAGTTGAATGTTGGGTAGAATCCTAGTGATGGGGATCACTTGTGATTCGTTATGTCTAAGGAAATTGGTAAAGGTAATGGCTAAGGATTTGGAAAGGCAAATGACATTTTTGGCACATTTATTTATGAAAATAATGGAAATTAGGAGAAAATGGAGGTGAAAGGTCACAAGTTGCATGTGAGGACGAAAATGAAGGAAAATAATGGAAAATGAAGAAAATAGAAGCCTTATCTATCAAAAAGGCTTCTGAGAATCAGTTGGTAACCTTTTTTCAGTCTAGTGTTGAAGCTCTCTCATTATTCTCTCTCTCTCTCTCTTTCATGCTCTTGGATACTTAGAGATTTCTTGGAGCACTCTTGGAGGGTGTGACATACTTGGGTCCTTGGAGCAAGAAGGCAAAGGAAGACCAGGTAAGTGCAAGAAGGCATCAACATCAGTAACTACATCATATTTTCTTGTAGGTACCAAGTTGCATGTATGATTTCTTCACTAGTTTTGGCATGCATGGTATCTGCATATGGTTTCTTGGTTGTGATCTATCATTGGCATGGAGGATTGTCTGGATCAATAGTGGATTTACTAGCCTTACCATTTCTTGGATGGCCATGGTGATTGTGGGTCTACTTTCATTATTTTTTTTTGGTTGGTTCTCATGTTTCCTTAGCTTAAGTTGATTTATTATTCCTGGAAGCCTTGGTTGAAAAAATGCTCTGGAAGGCCTGTAAAATCTTGGGTTGAGTTACTAGTCCTAGAAGCCCTAGTTGGAAAAATGCTCTGGAAGCTCACGGTGGGTTGAGTTAGTAGTCTTGGATGCCTCGGTTGGACAAACGCTCTGGAAGCCCTGTATAAGTTGTGGGTTGAGTTACTAGTTCTAGAAGCCTTCGTTGGACAAACACTTTGGAAGCCCTTGAAGGCTTGGATGGAGACCAACCTGATGATGGTTTTGGTGATGTCCAACCGTGAGGTGGAATCAATGTTTGATGGGTTGAGGTGGATGGAATCTGGAAGCCCTGTATGAGTTTCCATTGATGTGTTTTATGAGATCCCACATTCATTCTTGGAATATAGCACAGGGGTGAATGGTTGAAGAGAGATTTGGCTTAGCCATTCTATGGTTGGGTGGAACGTGGTAGTCCCATCTTCGGTTGGGTTATTGCATCCATTAATGAGAAATCCTTTCCCTTGATTTCCATGTGTAAAGGTACTGATATATTTATGGATTTGATAGTTTTCATGTTTATTGTATTTATGTTCCAATTATGCTTGTTATATGCACATTTTATGATTGTAGTTATGTATGTCTCTCAGCATGTTTTTACTTGTATGTGAATGGATAATGTACATATTACCTAATATATTTTCAGTGAGAAAATGGAATTATAGAACGATGGTTCATAGAAACTATCAGATAAGTATGAGATCCTCACAATTAACTTTGTTATTTACACCTGTAGATTACATGTCGATGACATGTTTGACAAAATACCCATCATGGCTAGTAGGGATCCAGTCAAGGTCTTCAACAAGTAATTGCTTTAATGTTTTCATTTACATGTTAATTTACTGATCTGAAGAGATGGTTTAGTTCTGGGTAGTGACTTGCGCCCTGGGCTTGAAAAAGTGGCTCAAATCCCAGAGTTTTTGGCACAACATCGACAATTTGGGTCTTTGGTCGCTGGCAAGCAAGCTTGTGGGAGCAACTTTAGGTTTCTAGTCACCCTCATGCTTATAGCATGGGAGCAACTAAGCCTTAAATTGTCCAAAATCTCAGTGGGACCCCAAGGCAAGAAATATAAACTATTGGATTGGTTCCTGAGGGTCTTGTAGCTGATAATTGATGTTTATATGGTGTGTTTCTGTCAGTTCCACTTCATTAAGGTGACTGAGGAGGTCAAATCATATCATAGTGGCCCCTCATCGCATATTTACCCCAGCTAGTTAGTTGCTTGGGTAGATGTGGGAGGAGGGTATTATAGAGTGCTATAAGAGGCATGGTTCACCCCTTAGATTGGATGGGCTATGTGTTGGTCATGAATTCATGTCAGTTGCATGTGTGTCTCTTACACTTGTATACTTGTTATATTTGCTTGATGATTGATTAGGGTTGTAGTATGGTTATCATGGAGAATTTGATATTGATTTCATGAAATGCATTATCATAAGTATGTGAATGACTGTGTATGGATTATGTCACTTACATGTTGATTTCATGGTACCTACTTACATCCTTGTATGTTAGGTTACATTCTTGAATATTTGGACTACATGTATCAGTCTTGTAGGTTGATTACAATATTTGATTGCTTATGTTCGACTATATGTGTTTATGCGTAGGTGTAGTTGATTTGGCATTGCTTATGCATATTGTTGGTTGCATGTGGCAATGGGTACAATGGAGTAATGGTTGTTGTCATTCATGAGGTCATGGCATGCATTTTTCATATTTCCTTTCATTGATGACCGGATCCTAGTTAGCATGATGTTAATGTGTTGATACATTTTTTCATGTATGTCTATATGTTTTTATGATTATGTTATACATGTATCGCACTGATTTGGTGATCTTGCAAACACGGTATCCTCTGAAGGATATACTAAGGTACATTGGTTTATTTTGAATTGGTTTATATGACATATTATGCCTTGCAGGAAGAAATATCAAATGGCTAGCAAGATGGTTGACTACAGAGATTCTCCCTATGAACCTGAAGAGCAGTATAGTGTTTGGAACTCTTTCAACTTGGAAGTGACACTTAGAAACCTAAAACAAGAGATAAAGAGTTGTAAGGAATATAATGAAAGAATGATACAGTCACAGGAAAAGTTAGTAGAGGTGAATGTAGTAATACTTTAGAGCTTATCATATTTGCAGCGACAAGGACCACTATGAATCTTTCATGAGTAGGAAGATAAAACTAATGGGGCATACGGTAGTAGATCACATGGAAGTCATCGATCAAATAGAGAGAACACAATCTAAGATGGAATATTGTTGGACACTCCAGAGAGGAGAAGGGATAGACACGTGTATGATTCTAGTTCTTATTCAGATAGGCACTATGATTGTCATTGGTATCATCCTTACAGGAGGAGTGATAGGGGATACTTGATGAATGAATTTAAGAAAGTGAAGCCACCTAATTTTGATGGAGAGATAAAAATATCACATGATGTAGAGGCATGGTTTCTTGGTATGAAGAAATTATTCAAGTTGCATGAATACTCAGAGAACATGAAATCTAGAGTGGCTACTTTTAGTCTTAAAGGTAAAGAAGACATCTAGTGGGAAGATGTGAAGAATGTCACGGACATAAATGAGGAAGATCTGACTTGGAGTGAATTTGAGTGGTTATTCAAGCAAAAGTATTTGTTAGAGATATATTTCGATGACAGGGAAAAATAATTCTATGAACTAAAGATGGGATCCATGACAGATGATGAGTACACTAGTAAGTTCTTGGAACTATTGAGGTATGTTCCTTACCTCAAGGAGGAGAAGGCTAAGATTCAAAGATTCATTAGTGGATTATTGGTTGCATTCAAAGATAGGATTGAATTCAATGATCCTAGATCATTGGAGGAGGCCAATTGAAAGCTAAAGAATTGTTATGAACAATTGAAGTGTAGAACTAAGACTAAGCCATACTGGAGAGGTAATGTAAAGAACAAAAGAAAATGGGACAAAAAGCATGCAAGGCCACAGGGTACAGATAACGAGGAGAATGTTGCACCAACCAAGAAGCTCAATGCATCAGATAGAGTATAAGGACATCAAGTTGAAGAGAAGAACAACGATGGAGGATAGAATCCCAGAGAGTGTTGGACTTGTGGCAAGGACCATCGCAGGAGAGATTGTTTGTAGAATAAGGGTGGTAGACCCTAAATATATAGTGCATAGGAGGTGCAGACTGTTGGAGATGTAGGCCAGTGTATTCCTCATATCTATGAATCCATGGACAATGGGAAAGCAGAATACCAAACATATATCATTGAGATGGATGGTAAGCTATGTGATCAAGTTATTTCTATTTTGATTGACCCTAGATCTAATTATAGATATGTTAGTCCTAACTTGGTGGATAAGTGTGGGTTGAATAAGGAGTTGCATGCAGAGTCTTGGTTAGTGTAGTTGGCTATAGGTACAAAGAAGCAAGTTCATCATTGGGTAAGAGCTTGCAAATTTGACTTAAATGGTATGCCTACCACAGCACATTTGAATGTTTTACCATTAGGTTCATACAGTATGTTATTGGGCATGGATTGGTTGTATCTACATAGAACCAAGGTTGACTTCTATGACAAGGACATTGAATGTGTTGATTGCAATGGAGAACCAAGAGTCTTGTTAGGTAAAAAGAAATCCACATCAATTAGGATGGTGACAACTATGTAATAAAATCATAGCCGTGGGAAAGGGTGTAAAGCTATTTGCAGTACATATTTCTAGTGATAAGCATCAGGAGGCTAAGGGTGCAAATGTGTTGAACAAATACCCAATTTTACAATAGTTCAAGGACGTATTTCCTAAGGAAATCATAAAGTTTCCACCTCATAGGGCGTTAGACATTTCTATTGAGTTAGTGCCAAGAGCAGCTCTAGCATCGAAAGCATCTCATAGGATGAGAACACCTGAATTGGTTGATTTAAAGTTGTAGTTGAAGGAAATGTTGGACAAGGGTTAAATTAGGCCAAGTGTATCATCGTGGGTCACACCAGTCTTGTTTGTAAGGAAGAATATGGTACCCTCAGATTATGCACTGATTACAAGTAGTTGAAAAAAGTGACTATCAAGAACAGATATCCTTTATCGAGGATTGATGACTTGTTCGATCAGTTGAAGAGAGTAGAAATGTTCTCGAAGATTGACTTGAAATCTGAATGCCATCAGGTACGCATCAAACAGGAGGATATATACAAGACTACGTTCAGGATCAGGTATGGGATATGAGATTTTTGTTATTCCACTTGACTTAACTAATGCTCTAGCTACATTCATGTGTTTGATGAATAGTGCGTTGTGTCCAGATTGGATATGTTTTTTATTGTGTTCATTGATTAGAGACCGGTATATTCTAAAAATGAGGAAGAGCATGTTGAGAACTTAGCAGCATTGTTGAGGTTATTGAGAGATCATTAGTTGTATGCTAATCTCATCAAATGTAGTTTCTTTCAGAATGAGGTACATTACTTGGGATATGTTGTCTCCAAGGAGAGAATTGCAATAGATCCAGAGAAGATAAGGGCTATCATGGAGTGGGTAGCTCCTAAGAGTGTGGATGAGGTGAGACATTTCATGGTTCTAGCAGGCTATTATAGGAGGTTAATCAAGAGCTTCTCATAGATTTATTATCCCATTACATCATTACAGAGGAAAGGTAAGAAGTTTGAATGGACTAAAGAGTGTGAGGTTAGCTTTAAGCAGCTTAAGAAGTTGCTAACACATGCACCAATGCTACAGATTGCAGATGCGGAAAAAGAGTTCATAGTATGTACAAATGCTTGCAAGAGAGGAGTTGGTGGAGTCCTTATGAAGGATGGACAAGTGGTATGTTATGAATCCCGGAAACTAAACAAAAAAGAGTAGAACTACCTAACACATGATCTTGAATTGGCAACGATTATACATGCATTGAAGATGTGGAGACATTATCTTCTTGGTAGGTGGTTTATGCTTATGAGTGATCACATTGGGTTGAGGTATTTGTTTGACCAACCGAATCTGAATGCCAGGCAAGCTATATGGTTGACCATGATAAGTGAGTTTGACTTTGAGATTAGGTACATCAAAGGTAAGGAGAACCAAGTGGTAGATGCTCTTAGTAGGTGGGTACGGGTGAATCACTTAGTAGCTATAAGCTCTTATGGGATAGATTTACAGGACAGGATATTATGGGTAGGACAATAGGATGTTAGATATATGGCGATTGTGTATAGGTTGCAGCAGAGTACAAGTATGGGTACATGTATAGGTAATGATATAGGTACAGGCAAATGTACGGTACAGGTGCACGGGACTTGAACTATTGTCTTGCAACAAATGGATTGGTCAGGTTTCGAGACAAGATATATGTACCAGATAAAAGTGAGCTCAATAAGGTGATCTTGAGGGAGTTTCATGAGAAACAATATTCATGTCACCCAGGTTATCAAAAGACACTCACAATAGTGATATTACTATTAGCCAAATTTAAAGAGGGATGTAGAAGATTTTGTGGTGAGATGTTTTGACTGTCAGTGAATGAAGGCAAAGTGCAAACATCCAAGTGGATTGCTACAACTTATCATTATTCCTGAATGGAAATGAGAGGTCATTTCCATGGATTTCATCACAGGGTTTCCGAAGATAGTGAAGCAACATGATTCCATCACGACCATTGTGGACAAGTTAATAAAGGTTTCACACTTTGTTTCGGTAAATTCTACATTCTCAGCTAATGATATGGCATAGGTATTCATCCAAGACATGGTTAGACTACATGTCTTCCCAAATAATATTGTGTCAGACAGGGACGCAAATTTCACTTCTAAGTTTTGGAAGGAGTTATTTTCAGGTTTGGGCAATGAGTTGGCCTTCAACATAGCTTATCATCTGTAGACAGATGGACAGAGTCCACATAATATTAGAGGACATGTTGAGGATGTATGTAATGCATTAACAAAGGAAGTAGGAAGAGTATCTCCCTTTGGTCGAGCTTTCATACAACAACAATTATTAGGAGTCATTGAGGATGAGTCCTTTTGAGGCATTGTATGGGCAGAGTTCTAACACTCCCATTAGTTGGAGTGATCCAATTAGTAGAGTATTGATTGGACCAGATATGTTGGCAGACATGGAACAAGAGATGCAGGTGATCAATTGTTGAAAATAATACTGAGAGGGGGGTGAATCAGTATTATCAAATTCTTTTTCAATTTATGCAACTATTTGCAGATCTGACTAATGAAACTTGCGTATACCTTTCAGACTTATAATTTAATTTATTCTTCAGAAGTTGATCATTAATCTGTGTCAGAACCATATAACAATAAACAGGAACAGGGAAAATAGAGCAGATAGTTACACCAAAGAACACAAGATATAAGGTGGAAACCCAATGTGGGTGAAAACCACCTTTTGCAATATGTCTCTATCTTCTTTCAATTTGAGACTTCTTTTTACAATGATTTTGTACTGGTGCAGTCTTATACTAGCACGCAGGCTTCAACCTACAAAAGGCTACAACATTCTCTTTTCTTCTAGGGACCACGTTTCATAATTTTTCAAACTGGATCCATGAATATCAATCAAACATCAAATAGATCTGCAATCAACCAACTTCCTTGTAAAAATATCGAATCAATAATTTCTCAGCACACAACAACCAGACACCAATTCAGAACCTTGAACATTACAGTAATATACAAAAACAGCTAAAACATATTTCAAGAAAAGTCTACAACTTCACCAATAGAAACCTACAGATATCCGCACCTCCGCAGTGTCGAGCCTACGGGTCTCTGCACCTGCGCTGTTCTCGAACATGTGGAATTCCGCACCTGCACCATATGTAGCCTGCGGACCGCCGCACCTGCACTGTGTCGACCCTGCAGACCTTCGCACCTACGATGTGTCTAGCCTGTGGACCTCTGTGTATAGATAATTTATCGGACTTCAATTATACCCCAAACTATCATATTTATAGATCTTATCATGCGCCAAAGATATATCAACCCATCAGTAGCTCTGTCTTGTAATGCTCAAGATTCTCCTTGATTCAGGTCCAAATATAACTCACCATCCGATCACCAGAATTTCAGATCTTACTCTTCTTAAGATATTCAACACGTCTGTACCTGGCCAAATGATCTCCTTTCCTTTTTATAGTCTAGGCCTTTCTCAAACCATGGTCCAAAACCATAGAGATCCAACACTAGGGACCCAAAACCTGGGTTCAATACTTTAGATGCAAAACCACGGACCAAAACCATAGGATCAAAAATGTCAAACTAAATACCATGGACCAACCATAAGATTTCCCACGTGCGCACGCTTTTCTCTGCATGAAAGTGTGTGTACTTTACGACCGCACTTTCTTGTTTGATACACCTGCGAACATGTCCGCACCTTTTGAACGATGCACCTATGGAACCTGCCGATGACCGCAGCTTTGTGAACAGGAACCTGCGGGTATCTCATTTTCTACTATATTGAGAGCCTGAACTTGTGATCTTCTATTTGAGAGAGTTTCCATCAAGGACAACACTTATGTCATCGAGCCAAACCTATGTCATAATTCCAACAATCTCCCCCTTTGGACTTGATGGAAACCCAAGGTCTTTCCTCCCCCTTTGACATCAAGGGCAAAGGGTTATGATCCCCCTGAGTATATGCTGAAATCTCTGCTCTGCTGTGTTGTCCAAGCTCCCCCTGACATCAAAACAACTAAAGATTTGAACCAAGATCTTCTACGATAATGCCAACAATGCATTATTAGAAGAATATGTGCTCCCCCTGAACCTGTGTGATACGGTCTTTGACAGACCCATATCGGACTCCAAGTCAACTGTACCCACATAAACCAGCGTATGTACACATATACCCCATATGAAACTCACGTACAACAATCTCTGAAATAGGCAAGATTCAACAGCAAGATGATGCATCAACTACCTCCATCTTTTGTTTGAGATATTCAAAGGTTTCCCTAGGCAGTGGTTTGGTGAGAATATGAACAATTTGTTCCTTAGAGGGAACATACTCCAATTTGACCTTTTGTTGAAGCTCTTGTTCTCGGAGAAAATGATACTTGATCAGTATGTGCTTAGTCTTTGAATGTATGGCAGGATTCTTTGAAATATTGGTTGCACTTATATTATCACAAAAAATGGAGATAGGTGGAGTACAAGTGATTTGAAGATCTTGCAATGTTTTCATCATCCAAAGGAGTTGTGTGCAGCAAGATGCTGCAGCTACATATTTTTCTTTAGCTATGGATAACCCAATAGAGCTTTGTTTCTTATTGAACCGGGATACTAATGTGGGACCCATGAAGAATGCACCACCACTAGTGCTTTTCCTGCCATCCATGCTTCCTGCCCAATCCACATCTGTGTATGCATGAAGGGTGAGATATGTACCTCTAGGATACCATAAGCCATAGTTTTCAGTTCCTTGAAGATACTTGAAAATTGTCTTAACTTCCTCAAGATGAGTTTCCTTTGGATTTTCCTGAAACCTTCCAACTATTCCCACTGCATGCATAATGTTTGGTCAGGTACTTGTTAGATAGAGCAGACTACCAATCATGGATCTATAAGTTGGTTGATGTACTGTTGCCGATTCATCATTTGTGCTGAGGCTGCATCCTGTCACCATAGGGGTACATACTGGTTTCGAATCCTCCATCCCATATTTCTTCAAGATCTGCTTGAGATATTTGGTTTGTGATAGAAAAATGTCGTCTTTGTTTTGCTAGACTTGTAAACCAAGAAAATATGTGAGCTCACCAAGCATGGACATTTCAAACTCTTTCTGCATCACCAAGGCAAAATTTTGACTCATGACTTCTTCATTGCTACCAAAGATGATATCATCAACATACACAACAAGTATCAGCAATTTACCATTTTCAACTTTTATATATAGATTTCTATCAATTGATCCTTTTATAAAACCTTGTTGATGAATATACTTATCCAACCAATAATACCATGCCCTTGGAGCCTTTTTAAGGCCATAGAGAGCCTTTTTGAGTCTACATACAAGTTTTGGATCATTTCCAAGAATAAACCCATCTAGTTGTTCAATATATACTTCTTCATTTAAGTCTCCATTCAAAAAGGCAGATTTCACGTCCATCTGAAATACTTTGAACTTCTGAAAGCTAGAGAGAGCAAGGATCATTCTTATAGCCTCAAGTCTAGAAACTAGATCAAAATTTTCTTCAAAGTCTATGCCTTCTTGTTGCGCATATCCTTTACAAACAAGTCTTGCCTTGTTTCTAACCACATCCGCATTTTCATTCAACTTATTTTTGAAAATCAATTTTGTCCCTGTGACATTCTTATCCTTTGGTCTAGGAACCAACTCCCAAGTGTTATTTTTTGCAATCTGCTTGAGTTCTTCCTCCATGGCCTTGACCCAGCATTCATCTTTGCAAGCCTCTCTTACATTTTTTGGTTCAGTGGAGGAGAGCAATGCTAGATAACTTGAAGCTTCTGAAATGGTTCTTCTTGTTTGTACACCTGCCTCTTTTTGCCCCAGAATTTGAGATTCTGGATGATTCTTCTGAACGTATTTGGATGGAGTCTTTTCTTCTATCCTTATCTTCTCTTCTGGTGCCTCATGGGTTTCTTCTTCATCATGAATCTGATTTAATGTTGACAGATACTCTTCGCCATCTTCGAAATCTTCAGATTTTACCTGCCTAGGAGTGTTTCCTTCTTCATCAACCACTACATCAATGCTTTCAACAATTTTAACAAGTCTTTTATTGTAACATTTGTAAGCTTTGTTGTGGGGAGAGTAGCCAAGTAAAATGCCTTCATCTGCTCTAGGTTCAAACTTGCCAAGATTTTCATCAGTCCTTTTAATGTAGCATTTGCTTCCAAAAACTTTGAAGTATTTTACTGTGGGAGTCTTACCGTACCAAAGTTCATGAGGAGTCTGAGTGTTGTTTACCTGGATGTTTGTCTTGTTGAAAATAGTAATAATGGCAAATGCAGCTTCACCCCAGAAGGTTGCGGGAGTTCCAGATTCATCAAGCATAGCATGAGCCATTTGTTGAACCATTATGTTCATCCTTTCCACTATTTCATTTTGCTAAGGAGTCCTTGCAGCAGAAAATTCCCTTCTTATTCCATGTTCTTCACAAAAATCGAAAAATTCATCTGAGGTAAATTCCCCTCCTCGATCAGATCTAAGGTATTTGATTCTACGATCTAACTCGTTTTCAACCAAAGCTTTGAATGACTTGAACTTTTCGAAAGCTTCATCTTTATACTTCATGAGTCGTATCCAACACATCCTTGAAATTTTGTCAATGAACAATATGAAATACTCTTCTCCTTGAGGTGACCTCTTCCTAGTTGGACCACATATATCAGTGTGAACAAGTTCAAGTGACCTGCTAGCTGATCCTTCCTTCTCAGGGAAATTAGTTCTCGTTTGCTTACCAAATTGGCATGATTTGCATATTGTATTATCTGGAATTCTGATGTTAGGAAGATCACAAATTGCCTAATATTTGCATGCTTTCCTAATCTGAGAGAAGCTAAGATGCCCCAGTTTTCTGTGCCATAGCTAGTGTTCATGATTCTTGCTTAAATAGCATTGTTGTTGTTCTCCCTTGAGTACGTATAAGTTATTTGGAATTCTTATGCCTCTAATCACTGTTTTTCCTGTATCAAGCTCATGAACAATACATCCATTTGATTGAAATATTACTTCAGTTCCTTGATTGCACATTTGACTGACACTCAATAGATTATGTTTTAAGCCATCAACATACATAACATTTCCAGCCTTGACCTTTTCTTTCAAACGAACAGAGCCTTTACCTTTTACGAATGCAAGGGTGTCATTTCCAAATGAAACCTTCTTTTCCTTTTCTAAGGCACTATATGACTGAAGTTTTTCTTTATTACCTGTCATATGTTTCGAGCATCCACTGTCGATGTACCATTGAGTTTCCTATCCTTCCGCATATAAGGCTATCCCACATCTTTCCGGTTGTGTTTCTTTCTTTTTCCATATTTTGGAACTCAATGAAGCTTGCTCCTTCTGAGTTGTTTGCCAAAACCTACTTCTGCATTCAGAGTCTTCATGACTGAAGTTGTTACAGATAGAACATTCTATTTCATTTTCAAGAGCAAAGAAATTATTGTAGGTTCTTTTCATGATTCCTGTCATACTCCTTTGTTTTTGAGCTTCCCTAGTCATGATGGTCTTATAGACAACACATTGAGCAACTTTATGACCAAAGTTATGACAAGAGAAACATTGGCCATTGAAGAAATTCTTGCGACTATCAAATCTACCAACCATATTATTGTAGTATATATCCATTCTTGAGCCAGATTAAGAATTTACCTGTGGTCAATTGAGACTTCTGTTCATCCTTGACGTGGATTGCTCCCGATTTTCTTGATAATCTTTGATCATTCTTGATGAAAATTGTCCCTGATTTCTGTGGTGATCTGCATTATACTTTTGATGTCGATTGTCAACTTGTTCACTTCTCCTTGCTGCATCAAGATAACTTTTGGAGGTGGATGGCTTTTGCGCTTGCTTCTGAGCTTGGGATGCTTCTTCAGAATATCTGAGACTAGTCTTGATTAGAGGAGAACACTACACTTTGATAATCTCATCTAAAGTTTCAAACCCTTTAGCAAATCTGAGATTAAGGGCTTTTGTTTTGTCAATTTCTTTTCTAACTCCCACAATTTCACATTCTAACCCTTCATTGTGTTTATCTTTTTCAGCAAGTTGGAATGTTAGAGTATCTATAATCATATTCTTTTCCTCTAAACAAACTTTAAGTTTATAAATTTCTTCATAAAGACCTTCTTCATTTATATCATCCAAGAAATCATAATCTTCAAAAGCCATCAAAAGTCTATCATTATTACCTTGTTCATCTTCATCACTGTTTGACAATCCATCACTGTCTTCATGCGTGTAATAGCTCTTCTTATTCTGTTTTCTGTTCCATCTAACAGGTTCCTTGCTTTTGTCTAGTTTATCTTTATGAGGACATTTTGCAGCATAATGACCGACTCTTCCACAAGCAAAGCATTTGAAAGGAAACTTACCTTTGAATCTACCAGTTCCCCGTTGAAGGTTCTTGAAAAAATTTGATTCTTCCTCTTCTTCTAACATATGTCCTGACCCATAATAATCTCCTTTTCCTGAAACCTTGAATGTAGCTTCTCTCCTATCTGATGGTCCTCCTTTTCTCATTTCGTAAGGAGTTAGAATTCCATGTATCTATGACATGGTAAGGTTCTGTAGATTATGCTTTTCTTCTATGGCAGAAACTTTTGAATCAAACTTGGGAGACAAAGATCTTAGAACCTTTTCAACCACAATAACTTCTTTTATTTCTTCACCCAAGTTTTTCAATACAATTTACGATCTCATCTATACGTAGGAAATAACTAGCCACACTTTGATCATTATGCATTCTAAGACTTTCATATTGAATTCTAAGAGTTTGTAATTTTGCTCGTTTTACCTGTTCATCTCCTTCATAGCTCAGAACGATCTTGTCCCATATTTCTTTTGCGCTTTTGAGCTGCATAACCTTGACAAATTTTGATTGAGATAGACTTCCTAATAGAGTATTGACAGCTTTTGCATTTGTTTCATACTGCTTTTTACTAGCTACATCTGTAGGAGTTGCTGATGGAAATGTGTATCCTGTTTCCACAATATCCCAAACTTTTGTACCAAGAGATTGAAGATAGGCAGTGATTCTTACCTTCTAATAGATGAAGTTGCTCCCATAAAAAATCGGTGGCCTGACAGATGCTTCCTTTTCATAGTAGCTCATGATGATAAATCTTCCTTCAAGTGATCAATATTTTCCTGAACGACCTGCTCTGATACCAATTGTCGAAAATAATACTAAGAGGGGGGGTGAATCAGTATTATCAAATTCTTTTTCAATTTATGCAACTATTTGCAGATCTGACTTATGAAACTTGCCTATACCTTTCAGACTTATAATTTAATTTATTCTTCAGAAGTTGATCATTAATCTGTGTCAAAACCATATAACAATAAACAGGAATAAGGAAAATAGAGCAGACAGTTACACCAAAGAACACAAGATATAAGGTGGAAACCCAATGTGGGTGAAAACCACCTACTGCAATATGTCCCTATCTTCTTTCAATTTGAGACTTCTTTTTACAATGATTCTACACTGGTGCAGTCTTATAGCAGCACGCAGGCTTCAACCTGCAGAAGGCTACAACCTTCTCTTTTCTTCCAAGGACCACGTTTCATAAATTTTAAAACTAGATCCATGAATATCAATCAAACATCGAATAGATCTGCAATCAACCAACTTCCTTGTACAAATATTGAATCAATAATTTCTCGGCACACAGCAACTAGACACCAATTCAAAACCTTGAACACTGCAGTAATATACAAAAACAGCTAAAACATATTTCAAGAAAAGTTCGCAACTTCACCAATAGAAACTTGCGGATATCCTCACCTCCGCAGTGTCGAGCCTACGAGTCTCCACACCGGCGTTGTTCTTGAACATGTGGACTTCCGCACCTACACCATATGTAGCCTGCGGACCGCCGCACCTATACTGTGTTGACCCTGCGGACCTCCGCACCTGCGCTGTATCTAGCCTGTGGACCTCTGGGTATAGATAATTTATCAGACTTCAATTATACCCCAGACTATCATATTTATAGATCTGATCATGCGCCAAAGAGATCTCGACCCATCAGTAGCTCTGTCTTGTAATGCTCAAGATTCTCCTTGATTCAGGTCCAGCTATAACTCACCAACCGATCACCAGAATTTTAGATCTTGCTCTTCTTAAGATATTCAACATGTTTGTACCTGGCCAAATGATCTCCTTTCCTTTTTATAGTCTAGGCCTTTCTCAAACCATGGTCCAAAACCATAGAGATCCAATACTAGGGACCCAAAACTTGGGTTCAATACTTTAGATGCAAAACCACGGACCAAAACCATAGGATCAAAAATGTCAGACTAAATACCATGGACCAACCATAAGATTTCCCATGTGCGTGAGTTTTTCTCTGCATGAAAGTGTGTATACTTTACGATCGCACTTTTTTGTTCGGTACACCTGCAAACATGTCCACACCTTTTGAACAACGCACCTGCAGAACCTGCCGATGACTGCAGCTTTGTGAATAGGAACCTGCAGGTATGTCATTTTCTACTATATTGAGAGCCTGAACTTGTGATCTACTATTTAAGAGAGTTTCCATCAAGGACAACACTCATGTCATCGAGCCAAACCTGTGTCATAATGCCAACATCAATAAGAATCTCAAGGAAACACAGGATAGGCAGAAGTGTTCTGCAAACATGAATATGTTGTTTAAGGAGTTCTAGGTTGGGGAACAGGTTTACTTGTGCATCAAACCAAAGAAGATCACCTTGTGGGTTGGATCATGTGCCTAGCTGGCACCATGGTTTTGTGGACTGTTTAGTATCATTGAGAGGATTGAGCCAGTGGCCTATCGACTTGTACTGCCTCTGACAGTGAAATTCCATGATGTTTTTCATGCCTCATTACTTAAGAATTATGTTAAATATGTTGATGTTGGAAATAATACTGAGAGGGGGGGTGAATCAATATTTACAATTCAATATTTTTTCATTTCCCAAATAGATTTATATACACTATTTTAGTGAAGTGAACTTGCATGTGCACACTACTGTGATTAGAGAAACTAGTGTATACCCAGAGAACTTATGATTTAGTCAATTTATCATGTGTTGATCTTTAATTATTGCATCAATAACTTATTATACAATAACTATGTGCAGTAATAACATAACAAACCATCACACATAAGCAACACACATGAACACCAAGATTTAAGGTGGAAACCCAATGCAGTAGAAAAACCACCTATTATTGTCGTCTCTGTCTTCTTTTAATATAAAGAAAATATGTTTACAATCTTGTACTAGTGTAGACTCATACCAGTACGTAGGAACCCACATGTCGAAGGCTACAACCTTCTCTCATTTTCCAGTTTCTACTGGAAGGGATCTACAACCCCCTAGCTCTTATACTATTCGATATGTTTACTAGTACGTAGGTGCTGACCTACAAAAGGCTACAACCTTCTCTCTTCCTCCAGAGACCACGTTTCATTAATTTTGAGAATGTATGCTCCCCGTACACAACAATACAAAATGAAGGCCTTGTTTGATCAAATTTTCACACTGGACTCATCATAACTTTCAAACTACATCAACCAACAATCCGTTAATCTAAACAATCAAATCACTGTCACCAGAACACTATGCTAAACCCATAAACCTGCATTATCATTCAGAACTAGTTGTAACCTCAAAAATCATACATCATAATGCATATGCTACTTTACAGAACTTAACCTACGTGTATACGCTACTTCCTTTAACAAAACCTACATATACCTTCAAAAATATTGAATCATAAAAACTTTTGAATCAGATCTATACCAACCAGTAATAGTTTGAACATCTACTGTCAATTTATAGAGATCTAGATAGTCAGCAGCAAAGATAACCCTTCTCACTTAATCAATCAATCAATCAGACACGGACTCCTTATGCTTCAGTTTTATATTCAGACAGCAATAAAACAAGAGCACTGATCAGATAGATCAGTCATTTCTGAACAACGGGATTTTCTTTTTATTGCACTAGTTGGAAGAGTTGAACATACGTGTATACGCACCTTTACTAAGGAGAACCAGCGTATAGATTCGAAAAAGTTAACTTACTACTTCACTACTATTCCAAAATTCAGACATACCCATATCATGACATTTAAAGAATAAAACATGCGTAAGTAATCTGATCTAGCCCAACCAATATCATATCATATAATGATAAGTCATTTCAGGTCTCATGATCCTGATCCAACATTATATCCAAGGTGCACAAAATATTTCATATCATATCATAATCATAGCCCCTGCAACATAAAATATACTTCAGATAGAAATATTCTTGAGAAACCCTTTCACTTGCACACACTTGGCTCTTTGATCTTCTCCTCCTTATATAGTTTTAGCCTTTCTCAATACCTCAGACAAAAACAACACTTATAACCTATGGTATTCTTGGATGGGATCAAATAACCATGACCCCACTCAATATTGTGGGCTAATGCCATGGTATTGAACCTTGGTATTCTTTACTCTTGAATTTCTTTGATTTTCCAACCCATAAGCACTTTTCCTCTTGTGAAAGTGCGTGCATACATATCCACACTTTTTGTTTTGTGAACCTGCGTTGTATACACCACTTTGACAACGTGAACCTACGTATACAGTTTAAACTATCTAAAAACATCCTTTTCCTTCAACTTCTTGATTCTGAGCAGTAGACCTTTGTTCCAACTTAATGTTCTTCTCTATCAATGCCATGTTACCTCTGAATTGATCTGTTACACTGTGAGTTTCCTTTTATCAAATCTAAGCGGACCCGTGAGTGAGTTTCCATCAAGGACAACACCTGTATCATAATGCCAACAATCTCCCCCTTTGGAATTGATGGAAACCATATTGGTGTAGATTACTGCAGGTTGTAGAACTGTTAGAGATATCAAGCAACACCAAAATACTCTCCCCCTTTGAGATCAAGGGAAAAGGGTGGACCAAGATATTCTCCCCCTTTGAAAACCACTATGTTGTCCATGCTCCTCTTGAGTACATGCAGAGTCTGTAGAGATATGTTTCAAAAGAATAACATGACTCTATAACTCGACTAAGTGAGTATGATCTCCCTAATACCAATAACTCATACATACATCAATCACCCAACCAAGTGGGGATACACCAAATTTGACTCATCCACCCAACCAAGTGGGGATATACCAATTGTTTATACATGATTGAAATACAACAATTATTACATCATCCATCCCATGCACAGTGGGGATACAAATTACATCATATGTCCAATAGGACTCATTCAAAAATAGACTATGACAGAAGGAGACATATAATACCCTAGATCTTTACATGACCTATGCAACAATTGATATAAATATCTGAAACACTAGCTAAAGTCAGCAACCATAATGTCAATAATGCAGAATGTTTGTGAAGGCTAATGCTCCCCCTGAACCTGTGCTACCTATGCATTGTCAACAAATCAATCATCAAGGCATCTTCATCAGTCAAATAAAATTCAATGAACAAAGCATATCGACAGACTGTAATCATCAATATCAGACTGAGCACCCATATCAGAGTCTAACCCACTGTTTTTTATCAGAAAAAACATATATGCTCTTGCAGCCACAGAAACTCACATATATACGCGACTATCCTTCATTAAATTCACGTATATGAACCTTCCTCTGAAAAATAGATTTAACAGTAGGATGATGCAGAAACTACTCCCATCTTTTGTCTGAGATATTCAAATGTTTCTCTGGCAAGCGGTTTGGTGAATATATCAGCAACCTATTCTTTGGAGGGAACATACTCCAATTTAACCTTTTTTTCAAGCACTTTTTCTCATAGAAAATGGTATTTAATGAGTATGTGCTTGGTCTTTGAGTGCATGACTGGATTTTTAGAAATACTGATGGCACATGTATTATCACATAGAATGGAGATGGGTGGAGTACATGTGATTTGAATGTCTTACACTGTTTGCATCATCCAAAGTAGTTGTGTGCAACAAGATGCAACAGCCACATATTCTACTTCAGTTGTAGATAAGACAATCAAACTTTATTTCTTGTTGAACCAAGACGCGAACTGTGATCCCATATAGAATGCACCTCCACTAGTGCTTTTTCTATCATCAACATATCCTACCGAATCTGCATTTGTATATGCATGAAGAGTAAGATCTGTATCTTTAGGATACCATAGACCAAAATCTTGAGTTCCTTGAAGATATTTGAATATTATTTTTACTGCTTGAAGATGTGATTCCTTTGGATTTGCTTGGAACCTTCCAACAATTCCTACTACATGCATGATATCAAGTCTGGTACCTGCTAGATAAAGCAGACTTCCAATCATAGATCTGTATGTTGGTTGGTTCATTGCAGGTGATTCATCGTTAGAACTGAGACTGCATCCTATTACCATTGGAGTACATACTGGTTTAGAATCTTTCATTTTGTACTTCTCTAGAATTTTCTTGAGATATTTAGTTTGTAAAAGAAAAATACCATATTTTGTTTGTTGTACTTGTAGACCAAGAAAATATGTAAGTTCACCAAGTAAGGACATTTGAAATTCTTGCTGCATAACCAAAGTAAAGTTTTGACTCATAGATTCTTCATTGCTACCAAAGATGATATCATCAACATAAACAACAATAATTAGCAGTTTATCATTTTCAATCTTTGTTTATAAGTTGTTGTCTGCGAAATCTTTTGTGAAGCCTTGTTGTTGTAGATATTTGTCAGGAAGATAATACTAGGCCCTTGGAGCTTGTTTCATACCATATAGATCCTTTTTAAGCTTATATGCAAGATTTGCATCATTTCCTAGAATGAATCCTTCTAGTTGCTCAATATAAACTTCTTCTCTAAATCTCCATTAAGAAAAGATGATTTTGCATCCATTTGATATACTTTGAATTTTCGAAAACTTGAAAGAGCAAGAAACCTTCTTACATATTCAAGTCTGGCAACAAGTGTAAAAATTTCTTCAAAGTCTATAACTTCTTGTTGAGCCTACCCTTTACAAACAAGTCTTTCTTTGTTTCTAATAACTTCTCCATTTTCATTCAACTTATTCTTAAATATCCATTTTGTTCCTATAACATTTTTATCATGAGGTCTAGGAACTAATTCCCAAGTATCATTCTTTTCAATTTGGTCAAGTTCTTCATCCATGGCCTTAACCCAACATTCACATTTTCTAGCTTCATTTACATTTTGTGGTTCTATGGAGGATAGTAATGCTAGATAACTGGAGGTTCCTATAAGAGTTCTTCTTGTCTTTACTCTAGACCCTTTTTCTCCTAGAATTTGAGATTTTGGATGATTCTTTTGAACATACCTGGATGGAGCCTTTTCCATGCCTGTTCTATCTTCTTCTAATGCTTCATTGGTTTCTTCCTCTATATCATTTTGATTTGATACGGGAAAGCATTCATCGTCTTCCTCATTGCCATATTCCTTTGTTGATTTCATCTGTTCCGGATTTCTACATGCTTTGTCAATTACTACATTAACACATTCAAAAAAAAATCGAAGTATTTTATTATAACATTTATTCCTTTACTTCTAGATGAATAACCAAGAAGAATTCCTTCGTCTACTCTGGGTTCAAACTTACCAAGTTTTTCATCAATCCTTTTGATGAAACATTTACTTCCAAAAAATCTAAAGTGTTTTACAATAGGAGGCTTACCATACCAGAGATCATATGGAGTTTGATCACTATTTACCCGAACATTAGCTTTGTTGAGAATAGTCATGGCAACAAATGCAGCTTCACCCCAGAAGGTTGCAGGAGTTCCAGTTTCATTAAGAATAGCTTGAGACATTTGTTGAATTTTTCTGTTCATTCCTTCCACTATGTCATTTTGTTGAGGATTTCTGGCGACAGAGAACTACCTTTTTATTCCATGTTGTTCACAAAAATCAAATAATTCATCTGATATGAATTCTCCCCCTCGATCAGATCTGAGATACTTGATTTTTCTATCTGATTCATTTCCAACTAAAGCTTTGAAGGCTTTAAACTTTTCAAATGCTTCGTCTTTATGCTTTAGAATACCTATCCAACACATTCTCGAAAAATCATCAATGAATAAAATAAAGTATTATTCTCTACAAGGTGACCTTTTCCTTATTGGTCCACATAAATCACTATGGATGAGTTCAAGAGGCTTACTTGTTGATACTTCATTTTCACTGAAATGAACTCTGGTTTTCTTACCGACTTGACATGGTTTTCATATGGTATTTTCTAGAATGCTGATATCTGGAAGATCACAGACCGCCTTGAGCCTGCATGCTTTTCTTATTTGAGAAAAGCTTAGATGCCCCAATATTTTGTGCCATAACTAGTTTTCATCAGTTTTGCTTAGATAACATTGTTTTTGTCCTCCTTTGAGTATGTATAAATTGTTTGGAGTTTTTGTACCTTTAATTACGATATTTCCTGTATCAATCTCATGAACCACACATCCGTTTGATCAAAATGCAACTTCATTTCCTTGATCACACATTTGACTGACACTCAAAAATTTATTCTTTAAACCATCTACATACGTGACATTTCCATCTTTAACCTTTTCTTTCAAATAAATAGAACCTTTACCTTTAATGACAATAATTTCCAAACGAGACATTCTTTTCCTTTTCCAAAGCATTATATGAATGAAGTTTCTCTTTATCACCTATCATGTGTTTGGAGCATCTGTTGTCAATGTACCACTGATTTTCTTGTCCTTCTGCAAACAGAGCTATGCCACATCTTTCTGATTGAACTTCCTTCTTTCTCCATACCTTGGAATTTGAAGATGATTTCTCCTTTTGAGTGTTGGCCAAAATGTGATCCTGCATTCAGATTTTTCATGACCAAAGTTACTGTGGAATCTCCGATGTCTGAATCAAAAATGACCAAAGTTATTAAAAAATGAACATTCAATTTCATCTTCAAGAGGAGAGAAGTTATTATAGAAAATTTTCTTGATTCATGTTATGTTCCTTTGATTTCGTGCTTCTCTATTCATGATAGTTTTGTAAGCAACACATTGAGTAGCTTTATGCCGAAAGTTATGGCATGAAAAGCATTGTCCATAAAAGAAGTTTTAGTGATCATAGAATCTTTTGGCATTGTCTACCTTTTGGTTGATGCTTCTATTGATGTTCATCCTTGGAGTAAATTGAGCATGATTTACCTAATGAGTACTTTTAGGCTTTTGCTAACGATTAACATACTATTCACTGGTATTTTCTGCATCAAGATAGCTTCTGGTGGAGGCTGACGGCTTTTGTGATTGGGATTATTCTTCAGTATATCCAAGACCTGTCTTTATAAGAGGAGAACCTTGAACCTTGATGATTTCATTTAAAGTTTATGATCCTTTAACAAATATAAGTTTAAATATTTTTTCTTCTCTAGTTCTTTTCTTAGATCCACAGCTTCACATTCTAGTTTTTCATTGTGCTTTTCTCTTTCAGTGAGTTGATGTGTCAATGTGTCTATGAACATATTCTTTTCTTCCAAATAGATTTTGAGCTTTGTGATTTCTTCAAGAAAGTCTTCCTCTTCTAAGGCATCCAAAAAATCACCATTGTCATAAGCCATGAGTAGTTTATAATCTTTTTTAGTTTCATCTTCATCACTATTAGATAATCCATCACTGTCTTCATGAGTATAGTAACTTCTTCTATTAACAACTTGTTTTCTATTTCCTTTTGTAGATTCCTTTACTTTTTCATGATTATCTTTATGACGACATTTTGCAGAATAATGGCCAACTCTACCACAAGCAAAGCATTTGAATGGTAGCTTACCTTTGAATCTTTTGTAGCCCCATTGAAGCTTCTTAACAAAGTTTACCTCATCTTCTTCTTTTGAAATATATCCTTATTCATTGCACTCTTCCTTTTATTTTCCCTTTGCTGAAGCTTTGAAAGTGACTTCTCTCATCTCTGATGGACCTCCTTTCCTTATTTCAATGGTAGTTATAATTCCATGAAGTTGAACAACAGTAATAGATTTAAGATCCTGTTTTTCTTCTATTGCAGATACTTTTGACTCAAATTTAGAAGACAAAAGTCTTAAAATTTTCTCTACTAAAGTAGCCTCCTTTATCTCTTCAACCAGATTCTTCATACAATTAACAATCTCATCTACACGTAAAAAGTAACTAACAATACTTTTATCACTATGCATCTTAAGAGTTTCATACTGAATTATGATTGTTTGGAGCTTAGTACGTTTTACTTGGGAGTCTCCTCCGTAGCTCTGAATGATTTTTTCACATATCTCTTTGGTTGTCTTGAGCTACATGACTTCGACGAATTCTAATTATGACAGACTTCCCAATAAAGTATTGACTGCTTTGGCATTGGTTTCTTATAACTTCTTAATTGTTGTATTTGTAGGTATTTCTTCTAGAAATTGATATCCTCCTTCCACAATTTCCCAAACATCGGCTCCAAGCAACTGAAGATAGGTTCTAGTTCTTATTTTAGAATATACCAAGTTGTTCCCATTGAATATTGGTGGTCTAATAGATCCCATGCCTTTGTGATTCTTCATCTTAGAAGATCTCCCTTCAAGAGATCAATCGTCTTCTGAAGGACCTGAGCTGATACCAATTGTTGGAAATAATACTGAGAGGGGGGGTGAATCAGTGTTTACAATTCAATCATTTTTCATTTCCCAAACAGATTTATATATGCTACTTCAGTGAAGTGAAATTGTGTGTGCACGCTAATGTGATTAGAGAAACCAGCGTATACCCAGTGGACTTATGATTTAGTCAATTTATCATGTGTTGGTCTTTGATCAGCGCATCAACAACTTATTATGCAGTAACTATGTGCCGTAATTACATAATAAACCATCACACATAAGAAACACATATGAACACCAATATTTAAGGTGGAAACCAAATGTGGGAGAAAAACCACATACTTTTGTCGTCTTTGTCTTCTTTTAATATAAATAAAATCTATTTTCAATCTTGTACTGGTGCGGATTCATACCAATACATAGGCACCCACCTGCAGAAGGCTACAACCTTCTCTCGTTTCCCAGTTTTTGCTGAAAGGGATCTACAACCCCTTAGCTCTTGTACTAGTCGATATGTTTACTAGTACATAGGCGCTACCTACAGAATGCTATGACCTTATCTCTTCGTCCAGGGACCACATTTCATTAATTTTCAAACTGGATGCTCCTAGTACAAAACAATACAAAATGAAGGCCTTGTTTCATCAAATTTTCACACTGGACGCATCAGAACTTTCAAACTACATCAACCAACAATCTGTTAATCTAAACAATCAGATTATTGTCACCAGAACATTGTGCTGAATCTAGAAACCTACATCATTATTCAAAAATAGCTGCAACCTCAAAAATCATACATTAGAATGCATATGCTACTTTACAGAACCCAACCTGCATGTATACGCTACTTCCTTTAACAAAACCTACGTATACCTTCAAAACTACTGAATCATAAAAACTTCTAAATCAAATTTGTACCAACTAGTAATATTCTGAAAATCTACTATCAATTTACAAAGATCTACATAGTCAGCATCAAAGATAACCCTTCTCACTTAATCAATCAATGAATCAGACACAAACTCGTGCATTCAATTTTGCTTTCAGATAGCAGTAAAATAGTAGCACTGATCAGATAGATCAGTCACTTTTGAACAACAGGCTTTTCTTTTGCATATGCTACCTGGAAGAGTCGAACTTGCATGTGCACCTTTACCAAGGCAAACCAGCATATAGATATGCAAAAATTAACTTACTAGTTCATTACTATTCCAGACTTCAGACATACCTAGATCATGACATTTAAAGAATAAAACATGCGTAAGAAATCAGATCTAGCCAAACCAATATCAGATCATATAATGATAAGTCATTTTAGGTCTCATGATCCTGATCCAACATTGTATCCATGGTGCACAAAATATTTCAGATCATAACATAATCATGGCACCTGTAACATAAAATATACTTCAGATAGAAGTATTCCTGAGAAACCCTTTCACTTGCACACACTTGGCCCTTTTACCTTCTCCTCCTTCATTAGTTTTAGCCTTTCTCAACACCTCGGACCAAAACAACACTTAGAACCTGTGGTATTATTGGATGGGATCAAATAACCATTACTCCACTCAATATTGTGGGCCAATACCATGGTATTGACCCTTGGTATTCTTTACCCTTGAATTTCCTCAATTTTCCAACGCATACGTGCTTTTCCTCTTGTGAAAGTGCATGCATATGTATACGCACTTTTTTTTTTGTGAACCTGAGTGTATACATCGCTTTGACAAGTTGAACCTGCATGTATACGCCGCTTTGACAAGGTGAACCTGCGTATACAACTTAAATTATTCAAAAACATCATTTTCCATCAACTTCTTGATTTTGATCAGTAGACCTTTATTCCAGCTTCCTGTTCTTCTATACCAATTCTTTGTTGCCTCTAAATTGACATGTTACACTATGAATTACCTTTTATCAAATCTGAGTGGACCTATGAGTGAGTTGCCATCAATGAAAACACCTGTATCATAATCCCAACATTTGATCATGTAATTGATTGGTCTGTATTGCAGGTCGAAATAGATGGAGAATTCCAGTCGGAACCTCAATGTATATTGCAAAAAAAGGTGCTCATGCTCTAGAACCAAGCAATAGATAAAGTTAAAGTGTAATTGAAGAACAATGGGCCCGATGAAGCTACATGGGAGATGGCAGATCAGATATCCTTCCTTGTTTTCCGGTTGAGGAAAAGCAACTTGATATGGTGGTTTGGTGATTGCTTATGATGGTTTGGTATTTTCCTATGGTGGTTTAGTATTTTCTTATGATGGCTTCATATATTCTTCATGATAGCTTGGTATATGCTTCATGATGATTTAGTATTTGCTTATGTTGGTTTAGTATATTCGTTATGATGATTGATATATGCTTTATGATAGTTGATATATGTTATATGATGTTTTGATATATAACTAGATATGGTGTTAGTATATGTTTGATATATGTTTTGGTATATGGTTTGGCATATGTTTTGATATATATATTTTTTGATGATGTTTCTATATGTACAATTGTGTATGGATGTGAATATCATAATGAGCTATGCTATAAAGATCCACTATGTAGTATGGGTGCCATGTTATTATGCTATCATGTGGTTATGTTATCATGATGTTGTGATGTCATATGAGTTGTCACTCACCAGGATGATCATTGTAAATACCATAGTGAGTTGTGTTATAAAGCTCCACTATTCGATATGTTGTCATGATGTTTTATCTTGAGAAGATCTTTCATTGTAAATACTACATCGAGTTGTGTTATAAAGATCCATAAGCAGTATGTCTTATTTTAGCAGTTTTCTGAGGTATATGTGTGATTGAACACCGAGGATGGTGTCCCCCAAGGGGGAGGGTTTTGTACCATCCCTAGTGAAAATTCCACGTAATAAAGTTAAAAACAATAACCATGGATGAATGGGACACTTTTTCCAAGTTGAATGTTGGGCAGAATCTTAGTGATGGGGATAACTTGTGATTGCTTATGGCTAAGGAAATTAAATAAGGAAACGGATAATGCTTTGGAAAGGAAAATGACATTTTTGGCACATTTATTTATGAAAATAATGGATATTAGGAGAAAAGGGAGGTGAAAGGTCATAGGTTGCATGTGAGGAGGAAAATAAAGGAAAATAATGGAAAATGAAGAAACTAGAGGCCTCATTCATAGAAAGGCTGATGAGATTAGTTGGCAACCTTTTTACAGTTTAGTGTTGGAACTCTCTCATTATTCTCTCTCTCTCTCATACTCTTGGATACTTAGAAATTTCTTGAAGCACTCTTGTAGGGTGTGGTATACATGGATTCTTGGAGCAAGAAAGAAAAGCAAGGGAAGGAAAGTGCAAGAAGGCATCGACATCAGAAACTATCGAGTTGCATGTATGATTTTTTCACTAGTTTTGGCATGCATGGCATATGCATGTGGTTTCTTAGTTGTGTTATGTCATTGGCATGGACAATTGCATGGATCAACAGTGGATTGCTTAGCCTTGCCATTTCCTAGATAGCCACGGTGATTGTGGGTTTACTTTCATTGTTTTGTTTTGGTTGTTTCTCATGTTTCCTTAGCTTGGGTTGAGTTATTAGTACTAGAAGCCTTGGTTGAACAAACACTCTAGAAGCCCTGTAAAAAATTGGGTTTTTTTATTAGTCCTAAAAGCCCTAGTTGGACAAACACTCTAGAATCCCTTAGTGGGTCGAGTTACTAGTCTTGGAAACCTTGGTTGGACAAACGCTCTAGAATACCTATATAACTTGTGGGTTGAGTTACTAGTTCTGGAATCCTTGGTTGGACAAACACTTAAGAAGCCTTGAAAGGCTTGGATGAAGACCAATCTGATGATGGTTTTGATGTTGTCCGACCGTGAGGTGGAATCACTGTTTGATGGGTTGAGGTGGATGGCCTATGGAAGCCCTAGATGAGTTTTGATTGATGTGTTTTATGAGATCCCACATTCATGCTTGGAATATGGCATAGGGGTGAATGGACAAAGAGAGATTTAGCTCAACCATTCTTCAATCGGTTGGAACGTGCTTTCATTAATGAGAAATCCTTTCTTTTATTTCCATGTGTAAAGGTACTGATGTATTTATGGATTTGATGGTTGTCATGTTTATTGTATGTATGTTCCTATTATGTTGGTTATATGCACATTTTATGATAGAAGTTATGTATGGCTCTTAGCATGTTTTTACTTGTATGTGAATGTATAATGTTCCTATGACCTAACAAATGATCATGCAACAAATGGCATGAGGGAACAATGGTTCATATTGATTTTCAAATAAGTATGAGATCCCTACACTTAAATCTATTATTTACACATGTAGATTATATGTTGATGATATGTTTGACGAAATGCTTGTTATGGCTATTAGGGATCTAGTCAAGGTCTTGAAGAAGTAATTTCTTTAATGTTTTCATTTCCATGTTAGTTTATTGATCTAAAGAGATGGTTTAGCTATGGGAAGTGACGTGGGCCCTGGGCCTAAAAAATTGGCTCAAATCCCAAAGTCCCTAGCACAACACTGACAATTTGGGTCTCTAGTCGCTGGAAGACAAGTCTATGGGAGAGAATTTGGGTTTCTAGTCACCCTCATGCATATATAATGGGATTAGCTGAGCCTTAAATTGTACAAAATCTCAATGGAACCCTAAGGAAATATGTCTAATCTATTGGATTGGTTCCTGAGGGTTAGTTTATGATTGATGTATGTGTGTGTTTCCATTGGTTCCACTTCCTTAAGGTGACTTAGGAGGCCGAATCATATCATAGTGGTCTCTCATCGTATATTTACCCCAGCTTTCCAGTTGCTTGGGATGATGTGGGAAGAGGGTGTTATAGATTGGTATCAGATGCGTGGTTCACCCCTCAGTTTGATGCGCAAGTACACATGTTCCCCATCGTGGAACTCCTTGAATAACTTGTTCCTATCTGCATAACATTTATACCTATCATGTGATGCCTTTAGATTCTTCTTGATCACCTGCATTTCCTATTCCATGTATTCCAACATCTCTGGTCCAACCAACACCCTGCTAACCGGATTACTCCAACTGATAGCAGTGTTACAACTCTTCCCATAGAATGCCTCAAAAGGACTCATCCTTAATGACTCCTTACAACCGTTGTTGTATGTGAACTCTACCAAAGGGACATACTCTTCCCACTTCCTCTAGTGATGAATCACATACATCCTCAACATGGCTTCTAATATCCTAACCCTCTCTATCTGTCCATCTATCTGCAGATGATAAGTTTTGCTAAAGGCCAACTCTATGCCCAAACCTACAAATAACTCCTTCCAAAACTTGGAAGTGAACTTCACATCCTTGTACAACACAATCTTCTTCGAAACACCATGTATTTTAACCATATCTCTTATGAATACCTATGCCACATCACTAGATGAGAACATAGACTTCATCGTAATGAAGTGTGCAACCTTTGTTAATATGTCCATAGTGACCATAATGGAATCATGTTCTTTCATTGTTTTCGGTAACCCTGTGATGAAATCCATGGAAATGACATCCCATTTCTACTCTAGAATCACAATCATCTATAGTAGTCCACCTGGATGTTTACATTCTTCTTTCACTCCCTGACAGTCAAAACACCTCGCCACAAACTCTGCTACATCATTCTTCAAATTCGGCCAATAGTATAATTTCTTCGCTGATGTCAGTGTCTTCTGGTAGCCTGGGTGACCTAAATAAGGTTTCGCGTGAATCTCTCTCAATCACACCTTCTTGAGCTTATTGTTATCTGGTACATATATCATGTCTTGGAACCTGACCAATCCATCTACTATAAGACAATAATCCATACCCTATGCACATGCACCTGTACATGTACCTATGCATGTACCTGTATTGCCACTTGTACCTATACCACTACATGTATCTATACCTACACTTGTACCTGTATCTATAATATCACATGTACATATACCAACTCCTTGCTACAACCTATGCACAATCTCCATATACTTGACATCCTGTTGACCTGCATGCAAGATCATATCCTGTATGTTTGTCCCGTAGGAGCTCATATCTGCCAAGTGATGTACTTGAAGCCATTTTCTAAGAGCATATGGTTGTCCAAGGTAGTGCCTCGGG
Source organism: Pinus taeda (assembly GCA_000404065.3). NCBI lineage: Eukaryota > Viridiplantae > Streptophyta > Pinopsida > Pinales > Pinaceae > Pinus > Pinus taeda. The sequence goes on from APFE031159742.1 coordinate 85,516, forward strand.
AGAAAAAAATTGGATCCTATATTAGGTGGGTGGACATACCTATGGTTTTGTGCATGGATTTTGCACATGGTTTTGGGCATGATGGTTTTCGGTCCATGGTATTTCGTAGACCTAGTCAAGGGAACTATGGTTATGTTCTAATGCAAGGTTAATGCATTGGGGTTTATGGATGCTTCATAAAGTATATATATGTATTGTAACATTGAAAAGAACATAATGAAAAATCAATCTGGTAGTCCTAGTTTTGGGATCCAAGGAGAAATCTTTGTGTATATCTGTTTTATGTTTCATGCTCTTGCCATTTTTTATTTTTTGTTTTTAGAATTCATATGCAGGTACTTTATGTACAGGGTTAAAATGTACACATATGCTACCCTTTTCTCTTTACCTTTGATGTACCAAATCTCAAAATCAAACTTGTTGATCGTGGCCAACCATCTAGCTTGCCTAGCGTTCAAGTTCAGTTGGTCAAACAAATTCCTCAACCTAATGTGATCACTTATAAGTACATACCTCTTGCCAAGAAGATAGTGTAAGGCATGTATGATCACAGCTTGGGGTAGTTTTGTTTGTGCTCATTCATTTTCCAGGACTCATAGCATACCATTTGTCCATCCTACATAACGACTCCACCAAGCCCTCCCTTGCAAGCGTCTTTACATACCACAAACTCTTTGTCTGGATCTACAATTTGTGGCACTCGTGCATATATCAACAACTACTTAAGCTACTCAAAGCTAGCCTCACACTCCTCTATCCATTCGAACTTCTTAACTTTCCTTTGCAATGATGTGCTGGGATAAGCAATCTGCAAGAAGTTCCTGATGAACCTCCTTTAATATTCTACCAAACCCATGAAATATCTCACCTCATCCACACTCTTAGGAGATACCCACTCCATGATGGCCCTTATCTTCTCTGGATCTAAATGCCTTCCTTGGAGACAACATGTCCCAAGTAGTGTACCTTAGTCTAAAAGAAACTACAATTATTGAGCTTAGCATACAACGGATGCTCCCTCAACAACCTCAACATTGTTGCTAAATGCTCAGCATGCTCTTCCTCATTTTTAGAATATACCAGTATATCATCAATGAACACAATAACAAACTTATCCAAATATGGATGCAACACACTATTCATCAAGAAAATGAATGTAGTTGGAGCATTAGTTATGTCAAATGGAAAATAACAAACTCATAATTCCCATACTTGGTCCTAAACATGGTCTTGTAAATGTCCTCTTCTTTGATGCATACCTAATGGTATCAAAATCTCAAATCAATCTTTCAAAAAAAAAAATCTCCTTTCAGCTGATCAAACAAGTAATCAATCCTCAACAATGGGTACCTATTCTTGATAATCACTTTGTTCAACTGCTAGTAGTCAATTCATAATTTGAGAGTACCATGTTTCTTCTTCACAAAGAAGACTAGTGCACCCCAAGGTGATACACTTGGGGTAATGTATCCCTTGTCCAACATTTCCTTTAACTGCAACTTTAACTTAACCAACTCAGGTGTGCTCATCCTGTAAGGTGATTTTGATGTTGGAGCTGCCCCTAGCACTAACTTGATAGAAAATTCTACCTCCATGTGAGGTGGAGACTTCGTAATGTCCTCAAGAAATACATCTTGAAACTTCTGAAAAACTAGGTACCTATTCAACACATCTGCATCCTCAACCCTTATCATTAGAATGTGTAGTGCAAATAGCTTGCACCCCTTCCAGTAGCTATGTTTTGCTTGCATAGATGTCACTATCCTAACTGATGTGGCTTTCTTCTTACCCTACAAGACTCTTGGTTCCCCATTGTCGTCAACACACTCAATAAGTTTGTCATAGCAATATACCTTAGTTCTATGAAGAGACAACCAGTGCATGCCCAACAACATATTGTATGAACCCAACGGCAATACATTCAAATGTCTTGTGGTATGCATACCTTTCAAGTAAAATACACAAACTCTTACCCAATGATGAACTTGTTTTTTCGTACTTGTAGCCAACCGCATTAACCAATACTCTGCATGAAATTCCTTACTCAAACCACACATATCCACCAAGTCAGGACTAACATATCTATAATTAGATCTAGAATCAATCAAAATAGAAATAACTTGATCACAAAGCTTACCATCCATCTCAATGATAGATGCCTAGTGTTTTGCCTGCCTATTTTCCACTGCAACATAGAGACGTGGAACACTCTGACCAACATCCCCAACGGTCTGCGCCTCTTGTACATTGTATATCTAAGGTCTGCCACCCTAATGTTGTGGAAAATCTCTCCTAAGGTGTTCCTCACCACATGTCCAACACTCCAACCGCCCAGTGCCCTCACCTCTATGTTGTTGTTGTTGTTGTTGCGACCCATGTCCCTGTCTAGCTGCATTAAATCTCTTTTGCAGAGCCACATTTTCTTTCCCATTTGCATTATGAGGCCTTATTCTCTTAGGCTACCATTTACCTCTACCTTTTTCTTTTCCCTTCCATCCATGCTGAGATTCATTCTTATGATTTCACTATTCATAGCAACGCTTCAATTTCCTAATGAATTCCTCAAGTGACTGAGGTTCATCATATTCAATTCGATCTCTAAATGCTAATGTCAAACCACTGATAAATCTCTTAACTTTATCCTTCTCATTAGTAAGATACGGTGCATACCTCAATAGCTCCAGAAACTTGATCATGTAATCTTCATCTTTCATTGATCCCATCTTTAGCTCATAGAATTTCTTAGCCTTACTATCATAGTACCTCTTAGACAAGTATTTCTTCCTGAAAAGCCTCTTGAACTCCTACCAAATCAAGTCATCCATCCTGATATCTCTAACCCACTTAACATATTCCCACCAAATGTCTGCTTTACCTTTCAAATTGAAGATAGTTATTCTGGCCTTCATGTTATCTTTGTACTCATGCAACTCAAATAATTTTTTCATCCTAAGTATCCAAGTCTCGGCATCTTCCAGCTTCTTCATATCTCCATCAAAAGTAGGTGGCTTCTCTTTCTTAAACTCATCTGGTTAGTATCCTTTATCATTCCTCCTCTAAAGATGATAGAGATGATGATCATGATGTCTATCAAAACTAGAACTAGAATAGTACCTTGTGCTCATCGCCCCTCCTATCTAGAGTGTCCAGCATCCTGCCATATCTAACTGTGTCCGATTTATCTGACCTATGTCTACTAGGAGACCTACTACCATATGCCCCATTAATTATATCCTCATGTCCATGGCTGATACGAAGTGGCCCTTGTCGCTCCAATTCTGACAAACTCTGAAGAAGTATTGCATTAACCTATGCTTGCTTCTCTTATTCTCGTATGATCTGGTCATTATCCGCCATACAACTCCTTATCTCTTCCTTCAAACTTCTCAATGTAACTACTAAATCGAAAGAGTTCCCAACACCATGCTTCTCTTTAGATTCATAGGGAGAGTTTTTGTAGTCAACCATCTTGCTAGCCATTTGATATTTCTTCTTGCAATGCATAATATGTTGGGTAAACCAAATCACAATAAATCAACGTACCTTAGCATAACTTGGGGAGGATACCTTATCTACAAGATCACCAAATTAGTGTGATACATGTATAACATAAAAATAACAATATATATACATTCACAAATAAATGTATCAACATATAAACATCACTTTCAAGGCCATATCAACCATGCATGTTATGACCTCATTCATCACAACAACCATTACTCCATTGTATACATTTCCACATACAACCAATGACATGCATAAGCAATCCCTAATCAACTACACATATGCATAACGTATGTAGTTGAACATAAGCGACCAATTCTTGTAATCAACCTACAAGACTAATACATGTAATCAAATCTACAAGAATGTAACCTAACATACAAGGGTGTAAGTAGCCGACATAAAATCAACATGTAAGTGACATATAATTCATATGCAACTAGTCACATACTCATGAAAAATACACTTCATGAAATCAATATCAATTCTCCATGACAACCTTACTTCAACCATAATCAACCATCAATCCAATGCAACAAGCCCATGAAATGCAAGTGTAAGACACACGCATGCAACTGACATGCATGAATGACCAACACACACTACCCATCCAGTCTAAGCATTGAACCATGCTTTAATACCACTCTGTAACACCCTCCTCCCACATCCACCCAAGTAACCATGCCAACCGGGTAAACATGAGATGAGAGGCTACTACGATCAGATTCAACCTCCTATGTGACTTTAAGGAAGTGGACTCGATGGAAACATCACACGCAGTCATCCAACATCATCAACAAAACCCTTAGGAGACAAGACATCCACTCAAACAGCTTTTCCCTAGGTCCCACTATTGTTTTGGATCTCTTAGGCCATATTCACTCTCATGTTATGGGAAAGGGAGAGACAAACAACCTAAAGTCACTCTCACAGACTTGCCTGCTAGTGACTAGAGACCAAAATTAATAGTTCTGGGCTAGGGACCCTAGGAATTAAGCCACTTTTTCATGCCCATAGCCTAGGCCACTACCCAGAATGGATTGATTGCTTGAAATCATTAAAAATATAGTGAAACAATTATGCAAAATAAATAAGTTGAACATAACCATAACCAAACCCCTAGTAGCCATGCTAGGCATTTCGTCAAACATATCATCAACATGTAACCTACAGGTGTAAATAACATAATTAAGTGTAGGGATATCATACTTATTTGAGAATCTCTATGAACCATTTTTCCCTTGTGTCATTTGTTGAATTATCATCTATTAGGCCATAGATACACTATCCATTCATTCACAAGTAAAAACATGCTGAGAGCTATACATAACTATTGTCATAAAATATACATATAACCAGCATAATCGGAACAAAATTAACATAAACATATCAACCATCAAAATCCACATATACATCAATAAATTTACACATGAAAATAAAGGGAATGAATTTCTCATTAATGAATGCAATGAACCAACCAGAGATGGGACTACCACATTCCACCTGAACATAGAATGGCTGATCCAAATCTCTCTTCGGCCATTCACCCCCGTGCCATATTCTAAGCATGAATGTGGGACTCAAACCAAAAGAACCAACTAGGGCATACCAAGGCTAAACCACCTCACCCTCATCAATAGAAACCAAGATTTATCGTAATACATCCCGGATCACCAGGCCAACACAATGAACACATCATAATAGGATTTATCATGATATCCACCCGATCACTAGGCCAAACAAGCATGGATGCCATGTTGGCATTATGTTTCTGGTATGGCTATATGTTACAGATGTTGTACTTGATGGAAACACCCGTGGCAAGGCTCTCAATATGTTGAAAATTAAGAAGTACGCAGGAGAATAGTTCAGAAGATGCGTACCCGCAGGTACACCGTGAAGGGACCGCAGCCAGACACGCAAGTCAGCTGTTCAGGAGGTGCGTACCCCCAACGCACTCACTTCAAGGTAGAGAAAAGCACACGTGGGGTTTCTTATGTTTAATCTTTGGTATTTAGCTGACGGTATTTGTGTTATTATGGTTTTAGCTCGTGGTATTAACCCATGATTTTAGGAGGAGCTTGCCTATATAAAGCAAAGGAGATCCCTTAGCTAAGCATCTTTTGCAAATTGAATATCTTAAGATCTAAAATATTGGGTTATTGTTTCAAAATCTTGATCTATATGAAAGTGAAGTGGAAAGCGAATCTGTGAAGGGTGATCTCTCGAGCGCATGATCAGATTTGGGCATCCGACTAACTGTAGCACACTCGTGATCTGCAAATTCGACCCTAATCAGAAGTACGCAGGTGTTTAACGGTGCCTCTGCGTGGGTACGCAGAGCAAAAACAGGCGAACTACGTGGGTACACAGAGCAGAAGAAGGGTAACTGCGTGGGTACGCAGAGCAGAAGAAGGGTAACTACGTGGGTACGCCGAAGCAGAAGAAGAAGGGCTGCGTGGGTGCGTAGCACAACAGTGGTTTAGGTGCATATGCACAGTAAAAGTACGCGGCGCGATAGTATTTCTAAGTGTGTGACTACAATGGCAGTACGCGGCGCGATAGTGTATTTGGGTGCGTACTGTACGCAGCGCAGTAGAAGAAGCAGTGCGTGGGCACGCGGCACAGCAGAAGGAAATCTGCGGGTATACGCAGGGAAGCAGAAGGTGAAGTGCGTAGCAACGCAGGCCAGAGAAAGGAAAATTGCGTATCTGTCTCATGACTTTCTGTTGACTGAATTTTCCTGTTGATAAGGTGTTCTGGGTTTAGTTCTGTTTTGTTGATCTGGTTACTGCAGTTGACTATGAAATCTACATGTACTTGATGATCATTTGATGTTTATGAAAAGTGGTCCTTGAAAGAAAAGAAGTAGGGGGTTGTAGCTCCCTTCGAGGAGAGACTGGACAACGAGAGAGAGTTGTAGCTCTCTGCAGGTTGTAGCCTGCGTACTGGTAAAGGACTGCACCAGTACAAAATCATTGTAAAAGAAGTTTCTAAGAAGATAGAGACATATTGCAGCAGGTGGTTTTCACCCACATTGGGTTTCCACCTTAATATCTGGTGTTCTTTGGTGTGACTATCTGTTTTTTCTTGTTTCATGCTCATTATTATATGGTAACTGACATACAAGTTAATAATATATATCTGAAGTTTGAATTAAGAAAGGCATACAAAGAATTTGATAAATACTGATTCACCCCCCTCTCAGTATTATTTCCAACATTGGTATCAGAGAGTCCTTCTGAAGAAGCTTGATCGCTTGAAGGAAGATCTTTCATCATGAGCAACTATGAGAGGGAAGCATCTATCAGGCCACTGGTTTTTGATGGGACAAACTTTGTATATTGGAAGGTAAGAGTTACTGCCTATCTTCAATCTCTGGGTACTGAAGTATGGGATATCATTGATACAGGATATACTTTTCCAGCATCAACTCCCACAGATCCGGCTGAGAAGAAGAAATATGAAGCGAATGCGAAGGCGGTCAATACTCTATTGGGTTGTCTATCACAATCTGAATTTGTCAAAGTCATGCAGTATAAATCTGCTAAGGAAATATGGGACAAGATCGTTCTGAGCTATGAAGGAGATGAGCAGGTAAAACGAGCAAAACTTCAAACCCTCAGAATTCAGTATGAATATCTCAGAATGTACAATGATGAAAGTGTGGCTAACTATTTTCTTCGTGTAGATGGGATTGTTAGTTGCATGAAAAATTTGGGTGAAGAAGTAAAGGAGGCTGTTGTAGTTGAAAAATTTCTAAGATCTTTGTCCCCTAGGTTTGAATCTAAAGTTTCTGCTATAGAAGAAAAAGAAAAACTTCAAGATCTTAAAATGTCACAGCTGCATGGAATTCTAACTGCTTATGAAATGAGGAAAGGAGGACCATCAGACAGGAGAGAAGCTGCCTTCAAGGCTTCTGGCAAAGGAGACTACTATGAGTCTGGACACATATCAGAAGAAGAAGAGGAATCAAATTTTGTCAAAAATATTCAACGGGGCACTGGACGATTCCGAGGTAAGTTACCATTCAAATGCTTTGCTTGTGGAAGAGTAGGTCACTATGCTGCCAAATGTCCTCACAAGGATAAGATTGACAAAGGGAAGGAACATGTTAGATGGAACAGGAAGCAGAATGCAAATAAGAAAAGCTATTACACTCATGAAGATAGTGATGGACTATCTAATAGCGATGAAGATGAAGAAGGTAATCGCTATAAACTTTTAATGGTCGTTGAAGATGAGGATTATATGGATGCTATAGATGTGGGTAATGTTTATGATGAGATTTCTAATCTCAAAAGATGCTTAGAAGAAAGAAATATGATCAATAATACTCTGCAAACTAAACTTGATGAAAAAGAAAAATATATTGAGAAGTTAGAAAGCATGCAAGTACCAGGCAGTTCGTGGTCTTCCAGACATCAAAGTTCCAGACAACACCATATGCAAATCATGTCAATTTGGGAAGCAAACTAGAACTAACTTCCCTGAGAAGGAAGGATCAGCAAGCAGGCCTCTTGAGCTAGTTCATACAGATATATGTGGTCCTTTTAGGACAAGGTCACCTCGAGGAGAAGAATACTTGATATTAGTCATTGACGATTTCTCCAGGTTTGTTTGGTTAGGACTTATGAAGCATAAGGACGAAGCATTCGAAAAGTTCCAGTCCTTCAAAGCATCGGCTGAAAATGAATTAGGCTACAAAATTAAGTGCCTCAGGTCTGACAGAGGTGGGGAGTTTACCTCAAATGAATTTTTTGATTTATGTGAACAGCATGGAATAAGAAGGGAATTCTCTATAGCTAGGACTCCTCAGCAAAATGGAGTGGCGGAAAGGATGAACAGAACTATCCAACAAATGGCTCGTGCTATGCTTGATGAGTCTGGAACTCCCGCAACCTTCTGGGGTGAAGCTGCTCATGTTGCAGTAATTATTCTCAACAAAACTAATGTCAGAGTGAACAACACTCAAACTCCGCATGAGCTTTGGTATGGTGAGACTCCT